>RJWJ010007468.1:0-57310 GCA_004363605.1 Indri indri
ACATGTCACTTGTGACCTCTTAGTATGGCAGGCAGAGTAGGTGGACTTTTTACACAGGAGCGCAGGACTCCCACAGAGAGTGTTCACAGAGACCCAGGCAGAAGCCACAGGTTTCCTAAGACCAAGCCTCAGAAATTCTAGAACATCACTTCTACCATACCTTATTCGTCAAGCATTACACTTCACCTCTCAATGGGAGGAGTAACAAAGAACTTGCAGCCATATTTAAACTACTACAAATAAACTGCTTAAAAATCTACCAAGTGTTACATAAATTCCAGTACAAAAACTGGCAGAAGAAAAATGCAGCCCAGGCACCGAGCTGCTTATCTTGGAAGACAAGGATGTGAACAGACTAGTCAGATCCATGCCTGGCTCTCCTTGTCTTCCCACCTTTCAGACTGAAAAAATCCAGGTGTGTGATGGTAACCAGAGAAGGGAAAAGATGTCCTCCTGTCTCCCTCAGTCAGACACACACATACCCCCACACCCACGCCTCCACACACACCGCTGAATGATGCTCAATTCTTTCTCTACTTTGACTCCAGTGACATGAGCCCAGAGATGCAGGGTCCCGGGATGATCAGGACTCTCCCCTGGAGCACCCCAGGTGCAGGCTCCACTCCTGCGTCTCAGGACACACATTGATATTCGGTGGGCAGGAGACATACCCCACACCCCCTCCCATCCTCATTCATGTTCCCTTCCCAAACCTACAGTCCCCATGAGCCCACCTCCTCTGCCTCATCCCCTGGCTAAGGTCCTCCTGCTGGGATGTGGCCCTTAGCATGGGTTGTTACCAGCCATCTTCTGCCCTACAGTTCTGCTACCAGATGGGGGTGGGGGTAAGCAGGAAACTGTACATCTTTGGATTGGAAAGTGAGGAAAGCAGCCCTTACTGTGGACCAGCCTCTGGATTGGAAGATATAAAATAAGTAAATCAGATTTCTCTTGCACTGTGATGGTCAATCTAATGCTAAGGCAGCTCCTAAACCTTATTATGCAAAAAGAGCATCAGACCATTTCTCCTTCCCAGTTTTGTTTTTAGCTAGGACTACAGGTGTAAGCCACCTTGCCTGACTCTTAGCTCTGAGTTTTAATAGCAAAGTTGCCCTCCTATTACTTTAGTATTAGGAGGTGCCAGGTTCAGTGTTGAAGTGTGGGGAAAACCCTTCCAAACCACCCTACTATTCAGGTAAGTCTCTAAAAGTTACTGATTGGAGACTCATGGTCTAGAACATTAAAGGTTTTTAATTTTTACAATTTAATTTTGCATTATATTTTATCCTATTTAAAAATATATGATTAGGAAACCCAGAACTCCCATTTTTCCATAAACCTTCACGAGTTATCTGGCCATGAATATTACCTTGACTTTGTTCAATTCTCAACAACCTCAATGAGCTTTACCTGAAATTCCTCAAAGGTCTTCCAGATTCTCCCACCATATTGTACTGTTCCCCATATAACTTAGCAACAAAAACAACATGACCCACAGCAAATGTACTGCGAGTCTCCGAAAAGATTCACTCCTGATAAAACCAAAGAGAAAGACAATATTCAGCCTCTGTCTTCACAATAGGAGGTAAATTAGACCAGGACGACTACAGGGTTGTCTTCATGTCAAGAAAACAGGAAGACTTGTGTTCTCACCATAGCTGTGAGGCCACTGTGGGGCCCGGCTCCAGCAAACTGGCTAAGTAAAGTAGGTATCTGTCCTAGCCAGCACAGGGGGAGCTGTGAATTGGCAAGAGTACAGGCCTAGAATGAATTTGAGGTAGGCCAAGTAATTTACACCGAAGGAAACCAAAATATTTCTCCCTGAAATATTGAGGATTGTTGAGCTAAAAACAGCTGAAACGTAGGGGGGCTTTCTGCCTTTCCTCTGTTTGCCTAAAGGCAGGACATAAATCCTCCCTTACTGGAGACAGCCACTTATCAGCTTAGAGACAGCGCTAGCAGACGCCAGAGAAATCTGCAAGCAGACCTTACTTCATTAGTTTCTTCCCACATTTTTCTCACCTTTGAGAGACTGGAACTGCTCTCTTCTTTGTCTTGTCACTGCTCTAAAATTTATTGCTCTTTGTTAAAATACTTCTTAAGCAAGGCTCAAGCCTCAAGCCTCCTGCGAATGCTTTAAGAGAGTTATTTTCCTTCCCCCTTGATGAGCATGGCATGCCTTATTAAACTTGTTTTTCTCTTGCTAATCTGTCTTTTGTTTCAGGATAGTGTCTCAACTATGAATTTATGAGGGTTGAGAAAAGATTATATATTTTTCCCCCTTCAGCACATTACACAAAAATCTGAAACCAACAAGGAAGAGGAATCGATGCTATGGGAAGAAAAGGGCCACCCTTAAGAAAGCTTCACATACATTTCAAATTTAAGTGCTGTGATGGTCTTAGTTTAGGTTCCCCCAGAAGGTGACCGTGAGACAAGGATGTACATGTAAGTAGGTTTTTTTCGGTAGGGATCTCAAGAAATGTAAGTATGAAAGGAAGCCAGTTCCGGAGTAGTTATCAAGAAAGTTACCACAATGGGTCACCAGAGAACTCTGGTAGCCCGTGGAGAGCACGTACCTTGTAGTTATCCCACCCAAGGGACAAAGGAGCAGGACATTTATTCACAACCGCCAGCAGTCAATGGTTGAGGGGTGCTTTGACTGGAGCGTTAATTTTCTGCACTTCCAGTCCCCCATGTAGGCAGGTGGAGCCCACGGAGAAAGCCCTTGCACAAAGAGACACAGGTGCTTGCAGTTAGCAGCTTTGCCCAACAACACGAAGGCCTGATGGGATGGGGCAGGAATTGACAGCATGTGGGGTGGTGATTAAGAGCTGCTTTCTGGGCCCTTCCACCCTTTCTTTCCTTCAATAAACAATGCACTGCACACTAACAGTGTCCCAAGCACTCTGCCAATAGCCTGGGAAATAAAACTGCCCTCGAGAAGCTTGCAACGTGTGGTGTAGAAGAGAGAGGACCCCATTATTAGGGCACCCACTGTGGGCCAGGCATCCTCCTAGAGTTAGCTCAGTTCATCCTCCCAGACATTCTGGGAGGTGAGATTCTCCTTCCAATTTTACAGACATGCCGTGCAGTGATCTGTCCACTTCTCCAGCAGAAGATATTTAAAAGCAGAATCATAGTATTATGCTGCTGGCTGGTGAACAGTTTCTGCCTCCAGAAGAAATGCAGACGCTAGCAGAGGAAACGGGTTGGCGAAGGTAAGCAGCGTGTAGGCAGAACTGAGTGCAGTCGGGGGGCTGCACCCGGCCTGCTTCAGCCTGGAACCCCAAGTGAGGGGGACAGGAATCTGGCAAATGGTCAGTTCTGCTCTGTTTCTTCCCCTCTTCCCACCCTGCCTGCCTTTGGCTCCTCCAAGGATGAAGGGAGTGGGGGTGGCAAGAAGATTGTTTAAAGAATAGGAAAGATTTTACTAAACTGGCACAGAAGTAATCCAACCAAGTGCCCGCTGAGCATGGAAGTTCATACCAACTCCTGCGGAACACTTTCTTGGGATTCCCTGCTGGGATCCTTCTGTCTTTGTTTGGGATTTCCCTAAAGCAGAGCCTAAGACAAGGATTGGGGTATAGGTAGCTCATTTGAGAGGTGATCTCAGGGCTCAGAATTGAGGGAGTGGGAAGGATAAACAGCCATGAAAAAAGGGGTATGTTATTGAGGTCACTGCTATAGGGAATGAGGGTTCTATTCTACCAGAATCTGGAAAGCTTACAGAATACCTCCCAGAATTGTCTGCCTGAAAGACAGGAGCTGCGTCATTAACCCACCAGCCCCCTTCTCCATGATTTGGTGATTGCTCCTGGGGTGCATTAACTCCCCCTTTACCCCTCCTGGGCTGCTTCTCAGAGGCTACGGGGAAGTCTCTGAGGCAGAAAAGAGACCTGTGCCTTCCCTTCATGTCAGGCATAGATAGCAGCAGTCTGAGCTTGCAGAGGTGGGTCCTCTGTAGCTACAGGCTGAAATCAGTAAGCAGTAAAAGCTTCTGCCTCATGAGTGAGTCCCCTATGCCCCTAGGCCCTGATCACCCATCGGTCCATCAAACAGACTCTCTCTGCTGGGACTCTCCCTGTGATAGGCTGAATAACAGCCTTGAAAAGCTATCCACGTATTAATCACTGGAACATGTGAATGTTATATGTCAAAAAAAGGGCTTAGCAGAAGTGATTAAGTTAAGGATGTTATGATGGGGATATTGTACTGGATTATACAGGCAGGCCTTAAGAGCAATCACAGGTGTTCTTATAGGAGAGAGGTAGAGAGAGATTTGACATAGACAAGGAGGAGGCCGTGTGACCACCAAGGCAGAGAGAGGAGGGATGTGGCCACAGCCAAGGAATGCCAGCAGCCACCAGAAGCTAGAAGAGGCAAGGGATGGATTCTCTAGAGCTCTGGAGGGAGCATGGCCAACATCTCGATTTCAGACTTCTGGTCTCCAAAACTGTGAGGGAATAAAGACCTATTGTTTTAAGCCACCAATTTTGTGGTGTTTTTTTTATTTTTTAAGACAGAGTCTCACTGTGTTGCCCAGGCTAGAGTGCCGTGGCGTCATCCTAGCTCACACCAACCTCAAACTCCTGGGCTCAAGCGATCCTCCTGCCTCAGCCTCCCAAGTAGCTGGGACTACAGGCATGCGCCACCATGCCCGGCTAATTTTTTCTATATGTTTTTAGTTGTCCAATTAATTTCTTTCTATTTTTAGTAGAGACGGGGTCTCGCTCTTGCTCAGGCTGGTTTTGAACTCCTGAGCTCAAACGATCCGCCCGCCTCGGTCTCCCAGAGAGCTAGGATTACAGGCGTGAGCCACCGCGCCCGGCCTGTGGTGATTTTTTATAGCAGCAATAGGAAACCAATATATTCTCTCCTCTCTAGGTGGCACTAGGCTGGCTCCTTTCCTTATACCCTTTATCTGGTCCCTGAGAAACAAACATTCTTGCCCCTGCTGGTGGCAGAAGGGCAGTTAGCCCCAAGGACAGCCTGGTTTCTCTTGCTCTCTTACTCCCATTCTCACTCTCTCCTCAGGCAGGTTATCTCAGACTCTCTCCATTAGGCATGTGTCACACCCCAGTCCACTATGTCCCCAAAACTCCAAGGACCACAGATGAAGTTCTCCAAGTGGCTCCTTTATAGCCCCTCTCCTTTGGCTGAAGTTGGGGAAAGAGCTCTGTCTTCCCCTCCCCCATGGGAAATGCAACAGCCATCAGAAAACTCCAGGAACATTTGCCTGTGCCTTCCTCCTTCAACCTTTAAGCACCTAACCCTGAACCCCCCAACCATTTGCAAGTCCCAGCCCCTCAGTTTATAAAATTGGGGCCACCTGGCTCCTCTTGTTAATGCTCAGCCTGTGGGCCTCAACCCAAACCAAGGCTCAAGGAGTCCTGTTTCATTACCTAGAAATTCCTAACAATTTCATTATTGAGATGTGTGCTCTGGGCTGGGAAGCAGCAAATGGACCCAGCCTTGAATGTACCAGAAATAATGCTGTGACCTCAGTCACTTCCTCTCTCCAGCTTCCCCAGTGTCCTTCTCATGAAAGTGAGAGGGTTGGGTGAGTCTACAATTTCAAAGCCACAAAACTGCAAAACTGTCAATGATATGCACATGTGCAACTTCTGAACTAAGATGAGACTCCCGACCTGTGGTAGGTAGGTTAGAGAGAAAAGTTTCCTGAAGCCAAGAACTGATATTTGTGCCTTGGCTAAAGGCCTATAATAGAGTTTGTAATGGGTTTATAAAAATAGTGTTTGCTCACTCTATGCCAAACTCACAAAAAGACACCTGCGGCATCAGAAAGGGAATTTAATTTTAATTTTTTAAAAAAATTTAGAAGTAACCATTTCCAAAAAAAGAAAAAGAAAAAGAAAGAAAGATAGCGGGGCGGGGGGGTGGGGGGGATGGCAGCGGGTAAAGACACATGCCTAGGATTTCACATTAAATTCTGCTCCATGTGGGGCTGTGGGTTTTCCCACCACTTCTGTCTTCCCTTCATTCCTTACTCTGCCGGAATGAATTCTTTCTCCCACAGACTATTTTGCTTATATATG
This sequence comes from Indri indri, assembly GCA_004363605.1. Taxonomy (NCBI): domain Eukaryota; kingdom Metazoa; phylum Chordata; class Mammalia; order Primates; family Indriidae; genus Indri; species Indri indri. The sequence goes on from RJWJ010007468.1 coordinate 6,060, forward strand.
ATTAGTATAGAAAAATGATTCACCTCCTCTAAAACACATTCTTTTTATAAGAAAAGGTGCCAACCCATAGCAAAAATAAATGTGCCATTCTAACAGTAGCTTGTTATTAACAAGAAAAATCATAAAACTAAAAATAGTGGTTCCACTAGAGATAACTTGAGGGAAAATAGTCATATGCTGAATATGCATTTCTAGAGACACGATATACTTGGAGATTTAAAGTGTCCAAGCTCCTGAGCCCAAACAGGTTCTCTTCCCAGGGTCTGCTCCTGAGGAAAGCAGAACTAAAGTGACCTGATGCAGAGCACACTTACACATTTTCCAGCAAAGGATACCCTGGCTCAGAGAGCAGATCAGCAACTCGCCTACAGTCACACTGCCAGTTAGTGGAGAGGCTTGGGATTCAAGCTCAGGACCAACACCAAAGCCAGTGTTCTTTCTTCCATTCCATCCTCCCCCCATTATCTTATTATCTTATTGTCAAATACAGATTTTACTATAATATCTATTAGTTTTCAATTTTCCCATTAAAAATAGTGAAGTGGACAAAAATTAAAATTTTCTTTTGGATAATCTTTTCTTAATCACGATTCAAAGCACCATAGAGAAAACCTGACCAACACACAAAAATCCAAAAGGCATTATTAATTTTGCCATGTGATTCACTAACAGCTCAGAATGGGATGTGAAATCTTAACAGCGATCAATCAATACTATTGATCATTTTTATTGGGATTGTTTTCTGAGCTACACCAACGTTACACACTGATTTCCTCTCCCATTATCTTTCCACTCCTGAGTAGCTGGGACTACAGGCAAGCACCACCTCACCCAGCTAATTTTTTATTGTAGAGACAGGGTCTCACTATGTTGCCCAGGCTGGTCTTGAACTCCTGGGCTCAAGCAATCCTCCTGCTTCAGCCTCCCAAAGTGCTGCGATTACAGGCTTGAACTACCATGCCTGGCCACAAATACTTGTTAAATGTGAATGAATGAATGAATGAATGAATAAATAGATTGGGATTCCTAGCTCTCTCCTAAGGTTTTTCAAACATTAAGGCGACAAGTTATCCTAATTAATGCCAAAGAAAGGACTGGAATTATAAAAGAGAAACAGGAAATACAATAAGGAAAACAATTTGTTTTCCTCTACTTTCACAGAACACTTCTGACATCAAATGTGTGGGAGGTTTTCCCACAACAACTAATTCTCCAACTCTCTAGACACCAAATAAGTGTCCTACATTTTAATTCAATTTCTGATACTATCCACCTGGAATTAGCTTTAGATCTCACAAGTTAAAGGGCTCAGTCTCACAAGACTGTCTGCCACTTCACATGAATTAATGCCAATCATGCCAATCCAAAGTAGTGGATTCCCAGGTTATCCACACTTCTGTCAGTGCTGGCTACAAATTGGGGGTTCCCACGAGCCTCTCCTCGGGTTTGATAATTGGCTATAGTGGCTTACAAAACTCAGGGAAACATTTGTTTACATTCACTGGTTTAGTAAAGGATATTATAAAGGATACAAATGACTAGCCAGATGGAAATGTACAGAAGGTGAGGTCTGAAAAGCTCCTGGGTTCAGCAGTTTATCTCCCTGTAGAGTTGGGGTCCACCACCCTCCCAGCATGTGGATATGTTCATCAACCCAGAAGATCTCTGAACCCCATCGTTTAGGGATTTTTATGGAGGCTTCACCACATAGATATGATGGATTATGACCTCAATCTCCAGCCTCTGTCCCCTTCCTGGAAGATGGGGGATGGAGCTAAAAGTTCCAAGCTCCTAATCACAGCTCTATCTTCCTGGTGAACAGCCCTCATCCTGAAACTGCCCAGGAGCCCATCAAGAGTCGCCTATTTAGAACAAAAGACATTCCTATCACCAGGAAATTCCAAGGGATTTAGGAACTCTATGTCAGGAACCAGAACTGGCGTCAAAGGCCAAATATTAGACCGAAAAACACCCTAACACCCCTATCACTTAAGAAATTACAAGGGTTTTAGGAGCTCTATGCCAGGAAATAGGGACAAAGAACAAATACAATTTCTTGTCACATAACAATATCATATGAACTGATGTAATAATTTGAACAATCATCTATAAAATTTGAATATGTAGAAACATATTTGTGTGTGAATAAGAAGATGCCAAAATACACGGATGTTAATTTTCCCTAAATTAATTTTAAATATAATATATTCTTAATAAAAACACTAACATAGTACTTTTTAAACTAGGACGGTTGCTTCCAAAGTTCATAAGGAAAAATAAACATAGGTGAATAACAAGGACAATTCTGGAAAAGGAGAGTAATGAGGCAGAAATAGCTAAACTAGCCAAGAAAATATAAAGCTATAATAATTAAGCCATTTGAATAAGACAGAATAGAGCATCCAGAAATGACCCAAATACATAAAGTTAAAGTGGCATTTCAAATCAATGGAGAAATGGTAGGTTATTCAGAATTGTATTGTAATATAGTCTAGCCCACTGAAAAAAACAATTTCAAATCCCTACCTCACAAGTTATATTAAAATAAATCCCAGATAAAGATTTAAATGTAATAAATGAAACTATGAAAGCATAAAAGAAATGTGGACTTTTAGCTTATTTGCTTTTACAATCTAGGATGGTCATGCCTTTTTTTGACATGGTTGGACAAGTACTCATAACTCCTCTAGGCACAGATTTTGTAGTTTTAGGAAAGAAGCTGCCTGTGGCCAAGCCATCTTCCTGATATGCTGTGTATCAGGACACACAGAGGACACAGGCAGCATGCTGAGAATTTCAGCACTTGTTAGGAAGCTGAGTCCTCAAAGAATGAAAGAAGCAAAAACAAAAGATTGTCTTCACTTAGGCCTATAATACGATAATTAGCCCAGGACTGGTGTTTTCTAGGAGAGTTATTAATATAGCATCTTCCAGAAGTTTCTCAAAAGAGCAGTTATAACCTTCTAGTTCTGCTTCTAGCTTCTCCCTGTACGGGCCTGTTCATGATTTTAGTCCATAACAGGAGGCCATTAAATTGAAACTTTTTAAATTTGACTAAGAAAGGAGGAGACTAAATTATTGAGCTACTAGGTAATTGCCCCCATGGCAAACATTCCCCCAGTCCAGGCTGCATTTTATTAGTACATCTGTGTTATTTTAAAATGTTCTGATAAAAAAGACTAATGTGTTGGAAAACTAGCACTCTGGACTGCTAAGGTTAGCATGGGTGGTTTGGGAATTTATATTAATTCCACCTCTTGATATTTATACTAAATAATAACTAAATATATGCATAAAATTAGCTATAAGAATGCTATTTCCACAGTGTTACTTATAATGACAAAAAATTGGAAACCACCTAAATAATGGACTAGTTAAATAAAGTGTCATACATCTAGTCAAAGAAAAATCACTTCTGCCAATCTAGACTGATTTAAAATGATCCCATATACGAATATTTACTGACATGGAAATATTACGCTCTGTTGTGATGTGGAAAAAAGCATATTTCGAAACAGTGTGTAAAGTTTGATCACAAGTTATAAAAAATGAGTTGTATCTATGCATGTACTACATTAGAAAATTCTGTAAAAGCACACATGAAAATGGATGTTTCATCACAGTGATTATCTCTGTGATAGGATTGGCAGAATTGAGTTTAAAAAAGATATGCTCCAACCATATGCTACCTATAAAAAACACACTTTAGATTCAAAGACCCAAATAGGCTTGAAGTAAAAGGCTGGAAAAAGACGCCAGACAAACAGTAACCAAAAGAGCAGAAGTGGCTCTGCTGGTATGAGACAAAATAAACTTTAAGACAAAAATTGTTATAAAGAGAAAAAAGGGACATTTTATAATTTAAAAAGGGGCAATTTATCAGTAAGACATAACAATTATATAATGTATGCACATAACAACACAACACCAAAATCCATGAAGCAAAAACTGACAGAATTGAAGGGAGAAATAGAAAATTCAACAATAATAGTTGTTCATACCCCACTTTTAATAGGGGTATTATTTAATGTTCACAAAGGCATTATCCATAGTACCAAAGTGGTAACAACCCAAATGTCCATCAACAGATGAATGGTTACACAAAGTGTGATATATCCATACAACGGAATATTATTCAGCAATAAAAAGAAACAAAGAGGCCGGGCGCGGTGGCTCACGCCTGTAATCCTAGCACTCTGGGAGGCCGAGGCGGGCGGATCGTTCTGAGCTCAGGAGTTCGAGACCAGCCTGAGCAACAGCGAGACCCCGTCTCTACCAAAAAATAGAAAGAAATTAATTGGACAGCTAAAAATATATATAGAAAAAATTACCCGGGCATGGTGGCGCATGCCTGTAGTCCCAGCTACTCGGGAGGCTGAGACAGTAGGATTGCTCGAGCCCAGGAGTTTGAGGTTGCTGTGAGCTAGGCTGACGCCACGGCACTCGCCCCAGGCAAGAGAGTGAGACTCTGCCTCAAAAAAAAAAAAAAAAAAAAGAAACAAAGTACTGATACTTGTAACAACATGGATAAACCTTAAATTTATGTGGACAGAAAGGAGGCAGTCACAGATGGCCACATATTGTATGATTCCATTTATATGAAATATTTTGAAGAGGCAAATTCACAGAGTCAGTAGATTATTTGTTGCCAGAGCCTGGGAGTCAGTGGGGAGTGGAGAGTGATCACTAATGGACGTAACGTTTCTTTTGGAGGTGATGAAAATGTTCTGTCATTAAATATTGGTAATGGTTTCACGACTCTGTGAATATACTGAAAACCACTGCATTGTTCACTTTAAAAGATCGAATTTTATGGTATGTGAATTATATCTCAATAAAATCTGTCACAAAATAATAAATAAATGGAGACAAATATGACACTATCTTAACAGTTGTTAACTTAGGATTGGGGGGATTTTTTTTTTTTAGAAATGGGGTCTGGCTCTTTTGCCTAGGCTGGAGTGCAGTGGTGAGATCATAGCTTATTGCAGCCTCCAACTCCTGGGCTCAAGCAATCCTCCCAGTTCAGCCTCTTGAGTAGCTGGAACTACAGTTGTATATCACCATGCCCAGCTATTTTTTAAATTTTTTGTAGAGACAAGGTCTCACTCTGTTGCCCAGGCTAGAGTGCCATGGTGTCAGCCTAGCACACAGCAACCTCAAACTCCTGGGCTCAAGCAATCCTTCTGCCTCAGCCTCCCAAGTAGTTGGGACTACAGGCCCGCGCCACCATGCCTGGCTAATTTTTTTCCTATATATTTTTTAGTTGTCTGGCTAATTTCTTTCTATTTTTAGCAGAGACAGGGTCTCACTCTTGCTCAGGCTGGTCTGGAACTCCTGACCTCGAGCAATCCTCCCACCTCGGCCTCCCAGAGTGCTAGGATTACAGGTGTGAGCCACCATGCCCAGCCTGAACTTGGTTCTTATCAAATGCCAAAGTTAGCCATTACCCTTCCATAGGAAAACATATGAGCTTATACTTAACAATGAAAGCAATGATAAGGAAAATAATAATGATATAATGTTAAAGATCTATTAAATAATTATAACCAGTATAGTGAGGGTATGGTAAGACCTTCATTCATTCACAGTTTTTGAACATTTGCTAGTTACTGAATATCTACCAGGAGCCAGGAACTTTCTAGATGCTAGGGATTTAACTATGAACAATTCACACCAAAACCCCTGTCCTTCTGGAGCTGTCATATCCAGCTGGTAGGAGGTGTAGAGAGACACGATTCTTCTGGGGCACAATTTGGCAGTAATTATTAAAAGCCTGAAATACTTTCATACATTTTAATACAGTAATTCCACTCCTAATAATTTATTTTGTTTATCATATAGTTATCCATAATCAAAAAAAGTTGGAAAAGACATAATCCTATAAACAGAAATCCGCTAATAATTTATGGTACATTAACATGATGAAATATTATGTTGCCATTAAAAATCATGCTTTTTTAAAAGAATGACCAAAAAATGTCCACAGCAGAGGAAGGACTTGTCTGAAGAGACTTCCAAGTCCAAAATGATGGCATAAAGGCAAATTAGCTTCTCTCTCCCCCACAAAAACACAAGACCAAATATGCATTGCCAAGATCTTCACCAGCAATAACACAGAGCTCAAGTATAAGGATGAGACAGTTCCCAGGGCCACAGAGAAGTGGGAAAACTCTGAGCAGATGGTAGGAGAACCGACTTCCACATCTGCGATTCTCCTCTTCCCCATCCTGCCAGGCACCAATCACGTGGAAAATCTCCTCTCAACTCATGGTTTCTACATTGGAAAAAGTGAAATTGAGGTGGTAAACTGGCTTGTCCACCTTCTGGGGTTTCCTGACAGGCAATCTATCCTTGCCTTAACCCCTGGGTGGCATGCGACTGCCTCAAGAGAGAGATATAGCTGGGGAGGAGGTGGAGACAGGTGGAGGTGGAGATGGGTGGTGGAGGCAGGATTACTAACTCCAACCTGGAAACTCTGCTCTGTAGCTAAACCAAAGGAGACACCAAATAAGAGTGGTTGTAGGAGTTACTTTCCTCAGGTTCCCTGGGCATGAATTCTCAGCCAGCCTTCTCACACAGCTGGAATAATTCCTTTGGGACTTCCCACATCTGGGACAAGCAGTACTCCAACCATTTATTAGAGCCTAGGCGAACCTGTGCTTAAGGCACCACCTAGAGCTGAAAAGGAGGCAGTAACCTAGCTGTGAAGATTTGCTAACAAATATATATTATTCAATAAAAATCCAAACAAGCTGGACAGAGAACACTGGAATAAATGACTAATCCTTCAATGCAAAGACATAGATATATATCCACAAAAAATAACAGCAAACAGGAACCATGATCTCCCCAAAGGACAAAGCAAAAATTCTGTGACTGACCCCAATAACATGGCTTGAGTTCTCAAACCAAGAATTCAAAACAGCAGTTTTAAGGAAACTCAGCGATCTCCAAGATAACACAGAAAAACAATTCAGAAATTTATCAGGGAAATTTAACAAAGAGACTGAAATAATTTTTTAAAAGGCAAACAAAAATCATGGGCTAGGGGCATGGTGGGTCATGCCTATAATCCTAGCACTTTGGGAGGCCAAGGTGGGAGGATTGCTTGAGGCCAGGACTTTGAGATAAGCCTGAGAGACTGAGTGAGACCCTGTTTCTAAAAAAAAAAAACTGAAAAATTAGCTGGGCATGGTGGCATGCACCTGTAGTTCTAGCTACTTGGTAGGGCTGAGGTGGGAGGATCACTTGAGCCCAGGAGTTTGAGGTTTCAGTGAGCTATGATAATGCCACTGCACTCTAGCCTGGGCAACAGAGCAAGACCCTGGCTCAAACAAACAAACAAACAAACAAAAAATATTTTGGAACTGAAAAATACATTTGCCGAACTGAAGAACTCTTTATAGGCTCCCAATAGCACAATGAACCAAGCAGAAGAAAAAATTCAGTGAGCTCAAAAGACAAGCTATTTGAAAATACACAGAGAAGAAAAAAGGAAAAGGAGCAAAAAGGAATGAAGACTGCCTATGAGATATAGAAAATTACCTCAAAAGACCAAATCTAAGAATTATCTGCAGACTCAATAGCCAAACTCTAAATGCAATGAATGGATCTTTTTTTCCTAAGGCACTCACAATTTGCAATGCCACGCCCCTTCCAAATGAAATTAGCATCTGGGTAATAATTTAAAACAGTAATAGCTTTTTTGGTTCCTTGTATCTCTTCTTTCCCCTACCCCCTGCCCCTCTAAATCCTGCTTCTTTGGACTTGTTAGAAATAAGAAATAGAATCATTACTGAGCTATCTATATCTATCTCTTAGTTGTTTCCTTGACAACACTAAAGTTTTGAAATTACCATTTGTAAGGATCTATGTTCTTACCCAAGGAACTGTCTTCTCCAGATGGTCTAAGGGTGGAGGACAAAGGGTATATCCTTCTAGTATTTATTCATTCATTTGCTCATTTATTCACCACGTTTCCCAAGAGCCCACTCAGTGTAAGCCTCTTGTCACTGAATGTAATTGCTTTTTATTAGATAAGCAAAAACTGATGTGTGTAAGCACTTAGGACAGGGCCTGCTCCATGGTAAGCACTCTGGGTTATCTATTGTCACTTTATTTCACTAATTCTAAAATACATCTATTTCCAAATTTTAACATCTCCAAAATCAGGATACAACTTATAATCAAGGGCACCTGGAATTGAAGAAATGCTGTATTGTTTATTATTGTTCTGCTCCACTTGACTGGAGGCCCCTTAATGGCTGGGCTTCCTTCCTCATTACCCCCCAGCACCTGGCATGGTGTGGATTGGGTAGAATGGATGAAAAAAATAGATGAAGCTTTCCCTGATACCACCCCTCCACAACACAGGCTGCATGCAATCTCTCTCCTCTGAACTCCTCAGGTGCTTGGCACCTCTTTTTTGGCATTTCTCACATTCTGTCTTGAACTATAGTTGAGTGTCATGTTACCTTACACCACTGGAACGAAGGTAGGGACCCTGACTTATCATTATTTTGCACAGTGCCTTCCACATGGGCACCTGCATCAAAGTACTTTTGGTGACAAGAAAATGCACAATGTCAGCTTCCCCGTGGTCTCCAGTGAGCCAGCTGTGAGCTCTGTGAAGGTGGCAATTAGGTCCTTCTCAAGGTGTCCAGTGCCTCGTATACAGTAGGTGCTCAATAAGTACCAAATGACAAACTTGTCCACACCCACTTTGCTTCACTCCCAACACAGTCTGACACACTCTCCCTCTAACATAAGCCCATCACGAAGTGCACAATGACACATATGTGTTTTCATAACCAACACAGCAGCAGCAGTTCTTCAAAATTCCCGACTACAACAGAAGGGAGGATAAAATGGGTTCTATCTGTGATTCACGTGGAAGTTTTCTCTCTTCCGAAAGCTCTTGCTCTGGAGCAGAATCTATGGTTTTTAATACTCCTGGTGCCAAATTTAACCAGAATGTCTGGGAGTGAGGGCCAGGCAGCAGTCTCTTATTTTCAGTTCTCAACACGCAGCCCAGGTGGACGTCTATTATAACCTGCAACACAGAAATTTGCTCTAAACAAATTCAGTGTGAGGGGTGACTCTGGATTTTGTGAAGGACCTAAAACTGGAGGCCCTTGGAATGGAGAACTCCCCTATGGACCTCGATAACATTCACCCCTTTCTCACCTCTACCTCCTGAGGGGGCAGGTATGGGGGCAGGTACCAGAGGGGCCCATAGCCCTGCTGTGGCTGTGTGAATGATGTCAAGCCTGCCATAGGTTGCTGGGCAAGACTCTGGAAAGCCTACATTCCAGCCCTCTCTCTACCAGCCAGTAACCTCAGGCAAATTGATTCCTCTCTGTGGGATTCAAGCTTCCTCATTTGCAAAACAAGATTGCTCTAATGTCTTATAGCTCAAAAGTTTAATAGTTCAATCTAGCCTCTCAGGTGAGAAGTTAAGGCTTATGACAGAAACATGTTTTTAAATCTTCTCATGTGTGGCAACAATAGAATTATTTTTCAGGCTGTGAGATTTGTTTGAATTCTTAGCCCTTTTTTTTGTCACCCAATTAATTTCATCCAGCATTTGGATGCTTTGAGATGGAAACATTTGCTTTCTATTTTTTGAGGTGCGTGCTTGTGTGAAATGAGTTATCCTAACTTGTATTTCATTAATCAGAAAATAATTCTAGGTAAAGATAAAGTACCTCTAAAAAAATGTTCAATCTTCACGTAATACAAAGAGGTTTGTATTAGGTGAAGATTGAACTCAAATCTCTTATATTTGAGTTCTATTTGGATTTTGCCATAGAAGCAAAATAGCTGTCATGTAACTTATTCTTTTTTAAAAAGGGACAGTGACTGGAAGTAGTACCTGTTTATTAATAAATCAAATCAATCATTTTGTGTGAGCAAGAGGCAATTTACTGTAGGACAAATGGTAAGCTAGCATCACAACAGCAGTCAATAATTTATTCTTGAAAGCTTCCCTAATATTAATTCTGTCTGGAATAATAATAGCTAACATAAATTGCTTATAATGTGCCAGCCATTGTTCTAATTGAATATATTATTAACTCATTTGATCTTCACAACCACCTTCCTGGGAGAATGCTGTACGATCATCCCTCTTTTATAGAAGGTGAAACTGATGGCAAGTAACTTGTCCAAGGTCACAGATCCAGGACTTAACCACTGCACTGACTGCCTTGAGAAAGTTCATAAACCATTTGGCAGGTGAGTAGATTCTGATAACTGAATGTAGATGTTTCCAGAACTATTTAAATGATTTAACAAGTCTCTACAATGCCGAGCATTGTGCTAGGTCAGCGTTTCCCAAAACAGGTTCAAGGTCTTGCAAGATACTTCTTGATAAAAGGGTTATTAAGTCTGGAAGATGTCATAAAATTAGCCTTCTTTGGGAGATTTACAATTGTATCAAAGATTCTGAGAAGTCTTACAGGAAAGACACCCATTTAGTTTTGCTTAACTTGGCTTTTTCACCCATATTTACCTCTGGAAACTCACCCTCTCTCCGCTCCACTCCCACCTTCTTTTGAAACACCTATTAACGTTCTGTACGAGTTATCATGCCAGACATGTAAGGCATAATGAGCTCGGCTTTCTAAGCCTAAGAAATAATAAGCGTGATGCTCATTTTCTACTAAGCATTGTGTAATACTAATGCTTCTAAGAATGGCTTTCATTTCACAGCAGTTGGGTAACTTTCCAAAGGTAAGCTAGTTCGTGGCAGAAAGGGGATTCAATGGAAGGGTGTGATTTCGGAATTCACGCTAATCTTAACCACTGCTCTACTGGGCCACCTTGGTAGCTAATAACGGCTGAACATGTTGCCTGCACCGGGACCTACCCTGTCACATAGTGTAATGCCTAACCAGCTCTGCTGCAGGCCCTGCTTTGACCTCACAACATGGTTCTAGTCTTATTGTCAAAAGCCAGGCCCTTCCCTGTTTCCCAGTCCTAGCAATTATATTTCTGCCCCATTATCCGTGTTCAACTCTTTTCCTTGGTCAGATTCCTCTGAGAGAAGAGTTTAGCTTTGAATCCCAACTGAGTAGCTGATTCTTGGAATTTGCAGCTGAATGTACCTGATGCTAACTGCCTGTCTTTCTGGTCTCCCATTGTGTACAGTGCTCACAGGGGTCATATCTGAATTTTCCCCGCAGCTGCTGGAACCCTGGTTATAGCAGAACCAATACTCAAGGAGCTAAACATTTAGCCGAAGAGCCAGAATTCATGACTGGGAAACAACGTATAAAGTGCTAAAGGAGATGGAACTATTAATAAAAAAAGGTGAAGATGGCTTGGGACAAGAAGGACAAATGAACTTGAGGTGGATTTGAAGGGTGACACAATTTAGAGTGGAAGGGATTCAGAAGAGTTGGAGGGCAGGCAGTTCTGCAGGGACAAAGATCCAAGGGCAGGGCTAAGCATGTGTTGGAGAGAGTGGATGGAACCGCCTGACTGGTTCCGATGCGCTGGTTGGGGTGCTGGCAGGAGGGAGGATACAGAAGGCTTGTAGCTCATAGGTTTTGCCTTCTAAAAGAATGCAGCAAAAGGCTGATGTGCTGGCTCACACCTGTAATCCCAGCGCTTTGGGATTTGGGGAGGCTAAGGTAGGAAGACTGCTTGAGGCCAGGTGTTTGAGACCAGCCTGGGTGACAGAGCAAGACACTGCCTATTAAAAAAAGTGGCAGCATAATAAAATGGTTAATTGCACTGTCACATACAAGACTAAAGTTAAACCTCACTCTGTCACTTATGTGAGAGGTCACAACTTTTGTTTCCTATTACTGCATCTGAAAAGCGGAGACAATAGGACTAAAATCTACTTCACAGGGAACTGTGAGGATGAAATGAGAATTAAGAATGCCTGTCAAAGGCTTAGCACACTGCCTGGCAAGAGTGTCACACACAGAGCTTTAAAAAGAGGGCTTCACCAACCCATGACACAGGTTGGTCAGGTTAAATGAAGGTGCATTTGTTGAGAACAGTGAGTGTTTAGCTGGCTTCTCAAGAAATTACAGACAACCTGACCTGGTTAGAGATTGCAGTACTTTCTTATCTATTCCTTCACTTGGTCCTCCAGAGTGCTGCCACCTGAAGCCTGAGCATATCCTGTTCTGGTGTGATTGTAGCCAGGACCTTATCACCTGGACAAATAACTGGGAACTTTCTGTAAAATTCAGGGACACTTTTCAAATGCTAAATGCTTGGTGACTATGAGAAAAGTTAATCTCCCATGGAAAATGTATTAATAGAAGGCTGTCCATGCTGAATATATAAGGGTTTGAGCCGTCCTTTGTGGCCCAGAAACTGAAAAATGCCTTAGGGCCCACTTCTAAGATTAGGGGACCTGAGGCAAATCACTGTGCATCCTTCTTAAGCCTTATTCTCAGATGGTATCAAAGTTAACTTTGAAGGGAAAAGTCCCCAAGGGTCAACAGAAGGTATGAGAAATTGTAAAGACAGGAGGGCAATCCTGTCCACTTTGTCTTGGGACTCAGGTCCTGGGGTCAGGTTCAAAGCTCCTCTGAGGTCACCATGTCCAGTGACTCCCATTTTCTACTTCTGTGGCAGGGGCTCCCTGTGGCCATGATTCTTAACCAAGGTGAGGAAAGTGAAAGTGTTTTTTTTGAAAAAGCCCCTCAGCAACTTGGAAGGTAGGCCTGTAGCTCCTTTGAGACTCATCAGATACCAAACCTGTAATTTTACAGACGAAGTTCCTGAGGTCAGAGAGATGGAGTTTGCCCTAACATCAGGAACAGAGCTAGGACTATCCCAGACCACCTGACTCCCAGTCCCTGCCCTTTCCACTACTTCCATAGTCTTTTGTGGCAAAGGCTGGCAAGTCTTCCTTTGGAACTCTCCTCGCCCCAATCTCCCAAGTACAAAGACTCCTAACATTGAGACCTGGTCATTGCTCCCAACTATCCCTGTGCCGGGCTGGCTCTGATAGAACTAGCAATGGGCATTTTGGACACATGCACAAGATTCCCGTCCGAGGGGTCTGAAGACTGGCTGGTTCATACCGGCCACTTTGAAATTACAAGGAGTTTACCTTTACCTGGTTTTAGCAATAGCTATCAATACAGGATCAAGTCAGGCTTTTAAAAAGCCCTAGTTCCATGGCATTGTGCTCATTTGAGAGCCTGGTAACAAATATGCAGCGTCAACAGACCATCCCGATAATGAGCCGTTGGCAACCCAACAGCCAAGGCAGAAGGGAACTGATAGAGGAATCTGTGTGTAGTTGTGTAGCTCATTGAATTCTCAAGGTCAGAATCTTCCCAAATCCTGTTTTAATTTTGGAATTAGCCCCAGTTATGCTTCCAAAAACTTGATCCTAATATTCCTAGGAAATGAAATTTGAGGCCTACTAAACTTACCTTGGGAGGTTAGTTATATTTCAAGATACCATGGAATCAAACCTCCAGGACTTCAGAGTATCTCGGCCTGGCATTCTCTGAGAGCAAACATGCTACGATAGTTTATGTTAACTTTACCTAATTTTAAATAAGCAAGCTATGTTTTCTATTTAAAGTAAAAACTCAGAATATCCTGTTACCCTACTGAACTTCCCAAAGACAGTGTATTAGTTATCTACAGCTGTGTAACAAATTACTCTAAAACACAATTGCTTAAACAACAAACATTTATTATCTTACTTTTTGTAGGTAAGAAATTGGAGAGTGGCTTAGCTGGGGTCGTTCTTGCTGAGGGTCTCTCATGAGGTTTTGGTCAAATCTTGGCTGGGACTGCAGTCATCTTGAAGTTTGACTGGGCCTGGAGGATCTGCTTCCAAGATGGCTCCCTCAGGTGGCTTCTGGCAGGAGGCCTCTGCTCCTCACCTCTAGGTCCTCTCCACAGAACTGCTTGAGTGGCCTCACTATACAGACGCTGGTTTTCCCCAGAGTGAGTGATTCACGAGAGAGCAAGGAGGAGGCAATGCCTTTTATAACCTACTCTCAGAAGTGACACATTATCACTTCCACATTCTATTCATTGAAAAGGAAATCACTAAATTCAGCCCATACTTAAGGGGAGGGAAATGAAGTGCCCTGTCTTATGGAGAAACATATCAAAGAATTTGTGGATAGATTTTAAAACCACCACAGATGGCAAAGCTTTATTTCCTTATTTGTTAACAACTTGCCAGTGCTCACTGCGCCTTCTATTATTTTCAAAGTAATGTTTTTTTTTTAAACCAGTAAGACAAATTACCTGCCAAATAACCAGGCAGAGAATTAAAATATACCAGTATCTGGAACGGTAGGTCTACTTGTAAGTTTTCTGAAGATTAACTTCACGTTATTAACAACAGACCCCTCCAAAAAAAAGTTCAAAATATTTCTTAAGCAAGAGAGGCTAATGGTAACTTAGGAAGGAACAGAATCATAATCACTGTGCCAGGCTAGGTGTGGTGGAGAGCACCTGTAGTCCCAGCTACTTGGGAGGCTGAGGCAGGAGGATCGCTTGAGCCCAGGAGTTTGAGGTTGCTGTGAGCTGGACTGACACCACAGCACTCTAGCCCGGACAACAGAGTGAGACTGTCTCACAAAAAGAAAAAAAACACTGTGCCCAGTATCTTTCTCTTTTTTTTCAAAGATTTGTTAATATTAATTTCTTTTCTAGACGGAAGCCAATCCACAGTAAAATACTTTTATTCCAGTCCTACTACTTAAAGGATATATAAATGGCATAAAGTTGCACATCTTTTAATATAGGCCATACTATAACTGTTTCCACCTAGTGGATGAAAATTGTACTGAAGGGGTTTGAAAAATAACAAAACTTCCTTCATAGATACTTTATAAGTTACACACTTCTGTAACTTTTTATAATACTTGTCAACAAATCCTACAGAAATTTTCTATAAAGCAATCACATAAAATATAAATTTTCATATTTACTGCCACCTCTGGAATTCTTCAGGCCAACAACCTGGAATACTGCTAAGAACGAGGAAACAATCCAGTCTCCTAGCAGTCAATTGGTGTCACAACGTCCACACACTGAAGCCCTGTCCAACTGACAACTAAAAGGGTAGGGAATAGTTGGTGCCTAGCGCATGAAATTCAATGAGGAACCAATAAAGCTCACATATTTGACTCCAAAGGGAAGTCCTTCTCCCAGCACCTAGGATCCTCTTTCCTGCCTTATACACCAGTCCTAGAAACCTTCCAATCTGAACTCTAATCTTATAGCAGATCAGAAGAAACAGGAACTGACTCAAGAAAGTTCATTTTGGTCAAGCTGTCAAGACTCTCAACTGACAGCAAATAAGAAAGTTGTTGGAAAAGAGACACAAAGCAAACCACACTATTCTTGGGGCCTGTCAGTCTGGGAACAAGCGATACAATACAACTTGAGTTTATGATAATACCTGTGGGGTTATCAAGAAATGGTTATTTTCCATACACCATTTAAGAATGTAACATGTTTTGAAAAAATTTTTGATAAGACTTTTTTTAAAGTTTTGTTGCTTAAAGCAATGAGCTCTTAATCATTTGGAAAATTTGGCTATTCATAAATACAAATTTCCTGAGGGTTCTGAACAATTAAAGCTTGATAGCATACTTCAAGCAGATATTAACTAAAAAAAATTTTACTAACGTCATTCACACGAAAATAAATAATTTCACTACTGTCACTCAGATTAAACAAAAGAGTCCTCAACTGTGTTAATTTTTCTTTCCTTTATTTTTATAAACTAATAGAGTTTATTTTTGAGATAGCCCAGGGTAGATTCCGCCCCAACCCCACCTCTACCACCCACATACACCCTGTAGGCATTAAATAAACAAAAGCAGTATCTTTGGTAGAAAAATTTTCAAAATTTATAGAAAGTTAAGAAAAAAAATGACAAGTTTCCCTCCTAGTTTCTGCATCCCAGACAAACAAAATGACACAGACTCACCAAGTTCCTTAGTTCCCTTCCTCAGCAACAGCCACTTACACTTTCATGTGCACTCTTCAAAAATAAATAGTAATGCACATAAACACATGTATTTTTAGGAACATAGACACTCTGGAATTTATCTGTTCATCATCAGTTTGCACTTTAATACACACGGATTTTTGTCGTTTGTTCTCTCTTTTCAAATTCTGAAAATTAAGCTAAAAAATATTCCCCAAATTCTCCTTCACAGGTTCTTTCTTTCACTGTGTTAAAAACAAAATAAAAAAGCTACCAAGACTACCCTAATTTCAAATATCAAAGATTTCCCCAACTGAAGAGAGCAAGAATAGTAATTTTCTCCTGTGGTTTTTAACTTTTAACCTAGTCTTTTAAAGGGCATGTTTTTTTACACAGTTTAATTCAATTCAGAATGTAACTGAATATCTATTACTATGTGTAAAGGATGATGCTATGTACAGGGTAAGACAAAGCCTGTAGCCATGAAGAGCTTGGTGCTCATAGGGTAGAGAGAGGGAAAGAAGGTAGAGGAGAAAGAAACTAAGAGAAGAGAGAAGCAAAGACTACCATAAATTACTGGAGAGGAGGCTGGGGCCATGCTCAGGTTAAATGGAAAGGACAGCAAACAGCTCACTATGCACTGGAAAAATCAGTCTGGGCATTCACTCCTGTTTGCTTCTTAGCTTCCTGCCCCTGTCCTTCTTATCACCATCTATGTTCTTCCCACCTATTCTGTCTGAGCTCGATTATTTCCAAATAATTTTGAACCTTACCAGATGACAATGGGACGGTGACCTTGGATTAGGATAATAGTGCGTAAGGCCTGAAATTACAAAGGAAAGCCTAAAATTAACTGCACATTTGATCACTGTGCAGAAACTTTTATATGTGATTTTGCCTCATAAGTCTTTAAAATGTTTTCTTCTTCCCTAATGTATAAGGGGGGGCATAAAAACCATGGTGGTCCCACTCAGACCATGGAGGTAAAAAATAAATAAGATCAGAATTTCGATGATTTAAAAAAAGAGGTGAGGAGGAATTCAATAAAGATATATGGGCTTCTAAAGTCCAAAACTACACAATAGCTCTGGAGAAAGTACCAAATCATCTGTTCCTCTTTGAGGCAAAGATGAAACTATGACAAATAAAATTCTGGCTTAAGTATGTTTGATAAATAAAATTTGACTTTTGTGCCTTATAGTAGTAATTATATAAAGTCTATGTTTTCACTCTAAACAAGCCAGAACTATAAAGAACCTACCAACTTGTTCTTCCCTTCATCTCCATGGCTATGGTCCTCTCACAGAAATAACAAAGGACTAGAAAGAGAAAAAGGTACAAAATGTCAACATGAATAATGTTTTCTCATCAAATTAGATAATTATATGTGAGCATATCTGTGAATTTTTCAGGGAAATATTTTCTTTGCTTTTAGGCTGAATCTGCAAACAAGACACCCAAATCACTAGCTAACAGCGTCCTTATGAAAACAGAAACAATGTGAAACTGAAATGATTACTGAATATAGATATGGTATTAGGTTATTCCAATTATTTGAAAAGTCTATTAGTAAGTAGCTTATAGAGTGCTTCTTGCTTCAAAATACAATTATTTTAGATGTGAAAGTGATCCATTTCTGATGAAAATTCTGGACATTAACATTGAATAAAATATTTATTGTGATTTTTTCCCCTGTGACATAAGATTGTTTATTTTTCCTAGCTCTCCAAATGACACAGTTGCAGAACCTCTTTCAGCTGGTCTTGCCTGAAAATAATCATAAAGATTAAAGATATTAGAAATACATAGATACGCACAGCCCTGATTAAACCCCTTAATGTTGTCTTATATTTTTTTTAAAAAACTGGGTAGGTGCAGTGGCTCATGCCTGTAAACCTAGCACTTTAAGAGGTCAAGGTGGGAGGATTGCTTGAGGTTAATAGTTTAAGACCAGCCTGAGCAACATAGCGAGATCCCATCTCTACAAAAAATTTTTAAAAATTGGCTGGGCATGATGCTGCTCCTATAGTCCAAGCTACTTGGGAGGCTGAGGTGGGAGAATTGCTTGAGCCCAGGCATTCAAGGTTGCAGTGAGTTCTGATTACACCAACCCACTCCAGCCTGTCTCTGAAAAAAATTTAAAAATTAAAAAAAAAAAAAACTCACCCTAAGTTAATAAACAATAATAAAAAAAAATACACAGAAATATGAACCCACTAAGAAAAATGATCTGTCTTAATAATGTTACCTGTGAATCATGATATTTCCATCCTATCATGTAATAAATCTGATACGTGGCAGGTACCGAACCATCTTCATTTCTGTACATTTCTATAAAGACAAACAATAATAAAGTCTGAAAAAATGCAAGTAGGAAAAAAAATCTGCTCAATAAAATTCATGTCCTCCAAAGAGAAATAGGTACTAGGATACTTGCAGGAATCTGACAACCTTTTACATGAAAAATTCTTAATACCAAGAGGCTGAATAGTAAGGAAATAAGAAATGCTGTCTGAAAAAAGACAGAGCTACAGATCTGTGTTTTGAGAGGAAGTACATGTAGTCTGATGGAGCCTTAATGGGAAAGGACTCCCGTCAAGGGGAAAGTCAAGGGAATCAACATGACACAGCACAGATTCCTCAGTGAGGCTTGGGTGGAAAGGAGGGGTCACAGCTCCCTTACCTCTGTACACTGCTGCAGCCGCCAGCATTGTGTCTCGGTGCAGCAGGGCTTTTCTGTTCCAAGAGCAGTTACTCTCACCCATACCTAGAAATACACTACAGGCAGTTGGAGATAATACAGCAAGTACCCTCAGCAGCTCAGTATCACAGATTTAACCCCATCCCATCCAATGGTTCACCTGCTCCCATTCTCTAATAGTCATGCAAACTAACCTAAATCTCGCTTCACTTTCAGATTATAGCTAGGCTTCTTAGTAGTAATTCTGAAGCAAAATAACTTGAAGCTTCGTGGCTACTAAGACAGGTGAAGTCGAATTTCAGAACGCAAGCCCCACAATGCTTTACTTGCCAGCAATGGTCCCAAGTAAGCCAGCTGGGCCAAATCAAGGTGATTGGCTCCCCCAGGTGAACTGTCAGTAGTTGGCAAGTGCCTTTCTAAGGATGTCACATCTTATGCCCCTTTAGCTGCTCTTTGAAAGAGGACAGGCCAGTGCCACAGTGCCTCACTCCTTCTAAGCCATAAATGTAAGTGTGATTGTAAAACACTTGGAAGACGGCTTGGAGGCTCAGTAGATAGTACCAAAGCTACTATGTGTTCTCAGATTTTACAATATTTTACTACTCCCAGGTTAGGAAAGAATTATGTGTATTATTTTTAGAGGCACTTCTTTTAATGTTTCAAAATTCATTTTTAGACTTCTTTCCTTCAAGTTGATGGTTAAAAGTTAGGAAAAATATTATTCTACTGTTCAGTAAAAATTAATGTATATTTGATGTTTCTTTATGCAAATACTTAAAATTACTTTGAAAAGGCACATTTTAGTCTGTTAAAAGTATTTCAAAAATAAAAATTCTTTATATGTATTCTCCGTATTAAAGTTTACTACATGATCAACTGTCAGTTTCTTAGTTTTGTTTTTCTACTTTCACAAATTAAAAAACAAATATCAACTCTCCAATATCAGTACTCTTCAACAGTTTAAATATAATAATCTACCAAGTTTTCAATGACCTTATTAAAAACAACAAATCAGCAGCAATAACAAAACCTTTTTCTTCTCTTCAATCCCAAAGGTTCCTATTATTCCCTAAAATAATGACTCTCTGATACTAAAATCAATGTCCCCTATCCTGTGAGTATAACAGCCCCAATTCATGAGGAATAGACTCAAACTAGTAGATTAATCATCAAGAAAAAGGTGGATCATACTCTTCTGCCAGGAAGCAGCTGGACAACCTCAAACCAAACACCCTGGGTCTCCAAGGTAGCCAGACTAGATGGTCTGTAAAAGTTCCTAGTGCTAATGTTTTAGACCCACTACATAATCTAATTTAAAAACATTCTCCTACATAGCAAGTATCAACCACATCAAGTGATCAGAGGTAAATTGGGACTCACACTGAAGAGTCTGTTGCTGATAACAGGTGTGGTGCTTCTACTTGTGCTCAACTTCCTGCTGCCATGGCTTACTTATGCATTAGACACAGACTACACCAGTGGAAAACAAATTTAATTTTTTTAATGTAAATATATAACATACTAGAAATTCTAAAATGCCTGCTAAACAAACAATGTTAGAATATATTAATTAAGATTAGTAGGCAGAACGCTCTCTCAGAAGGGCTGACCTAGGTCAGCCCTACAGAAATTTAAGAGCACTACTGTATGCCCAGGCGGTAACTGGGCAACAGTCCACCTTTCCTTCACAGAGAAGTGCCCTGCCATACAGAACCTCCCTTCTCCTGAGGAAGTAGTGTGAGGTGGTGGAAAGAGTCTGGACTCTGGGATCATAATCCCAGTTTTAACTCTTATGTGACCTGGGGCAAAGTCGTTCAACTTCTATTAAACTCCAATTTTATCATCTTCAACACGGAATGATGATACTTCCTAATACATTATGGTAGACCTTTACTGAAGACCACCCAGAAAAGTCTGGGACTTCAGGACTTCTGACTGGCTCTGGGCTTTGGGATAACAAAAAAGATCTGGCCAGCAGGTAACTGTTTAAGACTCTCACAGTGTTTTTAAGGTTAAGTTCAACCGCTTATTAAAAAAAACTCCTAATTTATTAATATTACAGTTTACTAGGCACAATACTGAGTATTGGCTAAAAAAAAATAACTGAACTTACCTTAAAACCACTGTGAAAGCCTTGAAAATTTCTCATGCATTCATCAGCTGATATGCAACTTGTTTTGTAAAATTAGGTCAACATTCTGGACTTTTTTCCTGTGAATTAATAATAGCAGCTTAAATGAGACATACCACAACTATCAAGAAAAAAGTATACTACAAATGTAAAATACCGAAAACAAATTTGAAAGTAACACAGTCTTCCAGTTGGCAAAGCAGCACACCTGGAAGTCTCCCAAGTTCTCCTCCGTCGTCCACTCATCCCACCTGTCTCTGACTTTTCCTGTGGTAGAGTGGTTGAGATTTCAGGACACAAATCAGGCTTCTTCACTAAATTTAAATCCTGGCTCTACCACTTACTAATTACATCATCTTGGACAATTTACTTAACTTTGCTCTGTGCCTCAGTTTCCTTCTACATAACAAGACAAATTAGCCATGCTAGCTCTAGTCTTACCTTCCTCATAAACTAGGCCTCATAAACAATGCTGGAAGGTGAGATTTCTAACACACTAATCTATCTGATTGTCTCCCCTCTGTGCAAAATTCTTCCATGACACGACAAAGCTCACCTGAAAAAATCCAGAAGCCTCTGATCCTCTGCCATTTCCCATAATCTCCCCATTCTACATACTCACGCAATACTAAATGACTGTACAGTTGCTTCATCAGGAGAGTGAAGGATGTGCATATCCACTTATGCCTCCACAACTTTACACTGGCCATTTCCTCAGTGTGGAATGTAATGCCCACCCCCAGAAACCTGAACCCACCCCTTCATTCTCCTGGCAAACTCATTTTAGCTTAGGTGCTGCCTCTTCTGCAAAAGCATCTCTGACTCCCTAAGCAGATTTAAGGGCTTTTTCTCTTGTGTTTCTCCGTGTACTTTAAAAAACAATGATCTCATTCTACAGTTGAATGCAAATATCTGCCTATCTTTGTGTGTCTCTTCCTCTCTACTAGAATAGAAGCTCCCTGAAACCAGAATTATGTATTTATACCACTGGCTCAGTGGTTTGGCACGTGGTAGATGCTCAATAAATAGTAAGTGGATGAATATAAAATCAACCAGTTAATGTTTATATCTACTTTGTAAAATATTACTTTGACATGTTATCTTTAAATAGTTCCTCTGAATTCTCCTAAGGATAAGAGATATCAAAGACTAAAATGCATTTCTGTAAATGACTTTACAGTGAAAATGAAAAGCACTGGCAAAGCTTCTCAAAGGTAAAAATTAGGAAATAGTTCCCCTTAGGGGAAGAGGGTTATTAACTGGGATGGGGCATGAAGCAACCTTTTAGGGGCCTGGAAATGTTTTACAACTTGGTCAGAATGGTAGTTAATAGGTCTATCTTCTCATTTAATAGCTCTCTTTCTCATTTCTTTCTTGAATCATGAGCACAGCATTTGTTATACAGCAGAACAAAAATAAATGCTGTATTTGAAACATATTTTTATCATCAGAGCCTGAATGAGAAATCATCAGCCAGCCCACCAGCATCTCTCAGGCCTTTGCATAAAGGTGCTGGGGGCAGTGCTTGGGAAGGGAGTCATATTATTGATCCTCTGTCATCTTGGGAACGCATGCTATAGGCTGCTGATGTATACATCATAATGACTGAAAAGTGACTACAATGATACATTTCAGCTACACATCTTTCCCCTGTAAAGTTGACAGAAGTTTCATACATACTCAGAGAACACTGGACAATGGGCAAGATGAACTTTGTTACAAACAGACAACTCCAAGAAGCAATAGGGTCAGTTAAGAGAGCACCAGAACAGGAGTCGACAAGGCAAGAGTTGGGCACCTAATTCTGCCACAAACAGGCAGGTAGTTCTCTTTGGGCCTAATCTTTCTCACATGTAACACAGGAAAGTAAGTGCAGCAATGCTCGCAAAAAAACTCGTAAATCTATAAATAAAGACCAGACACTTACTTTTATAATCCTCTTATTTTAAAACATCTTACAATTTTTCACGATCCAGATTAAGGCTCCCCTAGCTTCACAGAACATACCTTTAACCCCTCTAGCTTCCCCCATTCATCGCAACTATGACATCTGTGTAAAAAAACAAACGAAACCCACAAATTCTCATAAAGGAGGCAAACTGAAGCTCTCTTTTGAGAAAAATCACCTCTCCAGCATCCCTTTCAAGTAACAGATGCTTACTTTTGCATTTGGAGTTGGATCTGTGTCCTTGCTACTCCTCAAAGCCTCTTACAGGTACTTCCCCAGCCTATCTAGCACCCATACCCTGATGAGGCCCAGACCACTTGGCTGTTACCTTCCCCTACTCCTGCTTGCTGTCAGACATCAGGCTAGTCACTCCTCTCCTTCACTGAAGGGTTTGGCACCTGGCCACATTTACCCCATATCCCCAGTTCTGCCACCACCCTGGGTGACTTCGATGTTAGTAACCATCGAGTTAAGATTTTTTAATCTCATCTCTAATGAACTTCTCCATCATTCCACCTCTGCCTCTGTGACATGTTTCAGACCGAGTTATCACTTGTAACTGCTTTACTTCCAAAACCATCAAACATCCCATTTTCCGCTCATATCCTCCTGTCCTTCCAGTATGTTCAGGTACTTCAACCATGACTATTCTCTGACCACCTTGGGATCGCCTGTGCATGGCTGCTTTACTTTCTCCCACTTCATCAGCTCATTCTTTTTTTTCCCCACTTCCCTTTTATTCCAGCATAGATTCTTCCAATTACACTCTTAGAGCTATCTTTTGCCTTTGTCTTTTTGTCACTGTCAACTAGCAAACTCCAATCAAACTAACCCAACTATCTGCTTTTTTGTGACTGGCTTTGAGCTGTGAACTACTGTTTATGTATCTTACCAACTCAAATGCACCATTCAAATTCTCTAACTTTTCCCTGGTCAATTCACTTTCGCAGTCTCTATAATGACTATTTCAAATCATCTCCACTCAATTCTCAAACCTCTGACCGTATCATTCTCAGCATATGAAATTGCTTCCTGTTTGACAAAGAAAACATACCCATGAGATGGGAACTTCCTGCCATCAAACATAAACATCTGCTCCATTGGCACTACTCTCCTCCCTTCCTTCTATAAATCTGCTTCTCCTCTTATCCAAGGTCAACCCCTCTGCTGGCCTCTACCTTCTCAGGTGCCTGAATCACCAATTACTGCTTCTCTTTCTTCTAGAGTCACCTTTCTACGGAAGCACTTGGATTCCCCCAGTCAGCAGTTCGAGTCTTAAGACAAAACAAAATACAAAATCTCATCCCATCTCTTATTCCTCTCCTCTCTTCTGACACCTGTAACCTTTCCATCTCTCCCCTCTTCTTCACAGCCAAAGTTCTAGAGAGAACAGCATACATTTGCTGTCTCACCTGCCACTTACTCTTTTTAACTTACTCCCAATATTCTCCTTCCCTCACTCCAACAAAAGAACTCTACCAAGGTCACCAATAATCTTCTGTTTCTAGATCTAATGGACTTTCTGCTCAGTTTGTATTTTGCTTTTGATGCTGCTGAGTGCTCCCTTTGTTTTGAAACACATTTCTCTTGGTTCAGGCAATTCTACACTTTTCTGATGTTTCTTCTGAACACCTGACTGGCTATTCCTTCTCAATCTCCTTGTGGGCTCATCCTTCTTCTAACCAGTCACTATACAGTCGGTTCCTAAAGGCTCAGCAGCAAGCTACTTTCTTTGCTCACTCCATGCTCTTGCCATAGGTAACTGTTTCAAACACCACCTATTCACAAATGACTCACAACTTTTTAACCAGGCCAGTAGCTTCCTCTGAGCTACATCCCCATATACCCAAATGTCTACCTGACATCTCCTCTTAGATTCCAAAAGCACTTCAAACCCAATGTATCCAAATGTGTACTCAAGAACTGTCCCTGCCCAAACTTGGTCATCTTCTACTGTTTCCTCTATCAAAAAAGGACACCATATATCTGGTTATGTGAGCTAGAAACTCAGCACTTATGTTTGCAATGTCTCTCTCCTTCATCTGCCAACATCTAATCCACCAATAAGAACTGTCAAATTTCCCTCCTAAATATCTCTGGAATGCATTCACTTCTCTTCATCTTCTCTTCATCTCCATTGCCTTAGTCCATACACCCTCAAGGGGCATTTTAAGGTAAGGACAAACAATTGTAACAAGGCCAATAAGGGCCTGCTGTGTGATCTTTGAACCTCATTGATCCACCAATGTCATCACTTAACTTTCTTTCTTACTCCCTGTACTCCAGCCAAAATGCCCTTCTTTCAGTTCTTGCCATAGGCTTTTGCACATACTGTTCTCCTTGCCTGGGACTCGCTTCCCTGCCCTTTCCACCTAATTAACTCATCTTTATTTTTTTTAGAGCACAGCTCAATTGCCACTGCCTCAGACAAGACTTCTTTGAGTCTGTCAGAGCAGGACCTATCCGCCTGACAAAAGCCCACTCCTAAACTAACCCAACTCTCTGTTTTCTCATGCCTGGACCTCAGCTGCCAACTGTGGCTGGAGGAAGTCACTGATATGTTCTACCATCCTCAAATGCACTTTACGAAAGTCTCGCCATCCTTTTATAAGCAGTCATTGCACTATATACCTCTACTTGATAGCACTAACCACAATTCGGATTTAACACTTATCTTTGTGACAGCTGCCTGGTGTGTCTGCCTCCTCCATTTTATATCATGAGCTCCACGAAGATGGTCTGTTTTCTCCTCACCAATGGCTCCTTAGAGCTTAGCCCCAGTGCCTGCCATAAAGTTGGCTCTCAAAATATGTCTCTCAAAGGAGTCTAAAAATTCTTTTAAGTGCCTTACCTTGTAAGTCTTCCATCAATTCAAACATTCCAGGATAGTTAACTTGAATTTCATCAGTGTCCTATTTAAAAAGAAAAAGGAATATTCACTTGACATTCATCATAAAAAAACCAGATTTGAAAAGGGATCATACAGATTATCTAGACCAAATCTCTCATGGTATACAGGAAATCTTCCTTACGATATTCTTCGCAGATGTCATCTGGTTTATGTTTGATTTATGAAGATCTCAAATTGCTGATTAAATATTCTCCATTGTGAGAAAAATCTTCCTAAAACTCTTTATCAACTGGTTCTAGTTCTCTACTTGGGAACAAGACAGCTTAAATCTATGCTGTATTCTATAAGCCATTAACCTCTTCTCTTAAGTCTTTGAAAACTCTCCTAAGACACCATAGTGTTTTGGAAGGGGAAGCTAGTCTTCTAGACAAAATTTATAAATCCTTACATGTTCTGGCTACACTTCCCTGGACACAGTTAATATCAATCTCTCTTAAAATGTGGCACCCAGAATCAAGTCAAATATGGCCATCTCCCAAGGTATTTTCATACTCCTTCTGGTAATACAGCCAGTCATACACTGGCTTGCTTGTGAAATGAGCACACACTCCTGGCACATGCAAGAGTTTATTTCTCAAATGAACTTCTGGACAATGGCTGCCCCTGCATTCTGAAGCCTGGTGAAGGAGTTTACTTTTGGTACAGTGGCAGAGACCACTGGTGCTCCCCAAATATCCAGGTGCTCCGTGATACTTCCTAGCCTCAGACATTTCTTCTGGCCAAAAAAAAGAGGCACAAGGTAATAAAGAGCTAGTGAGCCCTTTCCAAGCCATCTTTGGCTATGGTGTCCTTAGAGGACACATGGCCAGACAGCAGAGTTACAAGATGGAGATGGGCTGTCCAACTGGCATGTGGTCATAATGTGATAAAATTGTATTGTGTTAAACACTAAATGTAGAAGTTTGTATTGGAAACTAGCCCTAAAGAAATCTAAATGTCATTAATAGAGGACTGGTTAAATAAAGATTATCTATTCAATAAAATACTATATAGCAGTGAAAAAAAACTAAGGTAGATATATGCCTACAGGAGAAAATCTCCAAAATATGTTATTGACTGAAAGAAAGAAAAAAAAAGCAAAATGCATATAGAAAAAAGCAATAGAGTGCATACATTATTGCATGTGTGGGTTTAAATGACACAACTGCATTCTGGTATTGTTTGGGAAGGATGTACAGGATAGTTAACAGATCTCTGGGGAGAGGGACAGGATGTCAGAAGTCAGGAGGAGGAGACTTTTCACTTTACATTTTGCTCTGCATCTCATTCCCTCTAGATATACATTTTACCACACTTTATTCTTTCTTTCTCTCTTTTTCATACTCCTTGCTTTCTATCGAAACAAGGAAGGATATGACAATCTATTTTTGTTTGGTTGATTTTATGAAACATATTTACACTAAATCAGCTCAAACAGTTATTTTCATTTTAAGCCTACCATCTCTAATTATGCAATGAACAGCTTTCTTCAAGACACTCCTCTTTCTTCTAATCAGGTTTAGAGATACTTCTAGGCCTGAGGGGTTTGGAAACTCACTGTAAATTTACTCAACTGATCTCTGCAGAGAGTAATAACGTCTTTTAGAATGTTATTGGCGTGAGTGGAAGAGGGCAATCATGGTCTCTCCAGATGACTGTCTCTTGGAAGCCGAGTCCTGGGGAACTGCTAGCAGTAGAGGGATGGAGAAAAAGGAAGGCAGGAGCTAATATTTACTGAGCATCTACCATGGTCCAGGCACTTCAAATCCTTTATCTTATTTACTACTCACTTGAGGTAAGTAACAAATGTTCATTTCTGAAAGAAATAAATGCTCAGAAAGGTGAAGTAAATTACTCAAATTGCTGTAGCTAGTAAAGGGGTAGGGTAAGGACACAAGTTACTCCCTTCGGACACCAATGCCCTATCCCATCACTGTACCATGCTGACTTCATGGTTCTTCTGCACTGACTGCCCATGGGTCTTCTTTCAAGTCCTATGGGAGTGGATCACCTGATTCTACCTTCTCTAACCTTGATCTAACCCTAGGCCTTGAGAATGCGCATTCTCTCATTTGTTTCATATGGCATTGTTTCAAATGAGGGCTGGTAGTAACACTATAAATGCCCCTGTATATCCCCTTTTATTCTATTATCTGGAACATTCTAACTCTCATATTACACCTAACTCTGAATTGGAGGATTCTGATGGAGTAGTATGTTCAGAAAACTGTCTCCTTGTTAACTATGGTATATTTTTTTGAGCTACTTTTTCAGGTAACAAATACTAAAAATTTCCACATTTCTACCTTGTGTCAATTATGATGTATTTATATAAACTAAACATGTTAAATAATAGCTTTTCCCTTAAAAAAGAAAAGAGAGAAAGTGCCAAAATCTTTCCACAAAACCATGAATATGTACAGTTTTCTATCTTTACAATGAAAAGAAGTTGTTTCTGAACTGTGTAATTAATAGGTTACTTGATTCTCTTGATAGTTACCACAGTCAGAGTATTAAAGCCAGCTCTCCCAAGCAGATGTCCTAGGTCATTGATAGCAGTGAAAGGAGAAACGTGTGGAGAAAATCCTCCTTCCCTTTCTGTTTCTGCTAACTGTAAGGAACACCGAAGTTCATAGAGTGTGTCACCTCCAAACATTGATCCAATAAATACTCCATCTGGTTTTAAAATATAATGAATCTGTAATAAATACAAGACAACAAAACCATTCAAAAGCATATACATATAAATGTTAAAAAGAATAAATACATAGTATCTAAATTAACATTTTATGACTACGTTCTTATTTTGCCAAATTAATAATCAGATAATTTAGTAAATAACATCTAAGGCAACTAACTGTCAGAAAGTCATTGCTGCATAATGTAGTTTTAAAGATAGAACTATATATTCACTAATAATATTAATACCTCTAAAATATGTTGTATGTTTTCAAATTTTCTAATAGACACAATTTAGTTTATTCTTTTAAAGAGACAAGATCTCACTCTGTTGCCCAGACTGGAGTACAGTGGCACAATCATAGCTCATTGCAGCCTCAAACTCCTAGCCTCAAGGGATCCTCCTCCCTTAGCCTCCCAAGTAGCTGGACTACAGGCATGTGCCACCGTGCATGGCTAATTTTTCTTTTGTTTTTCAGAGAGACAGGGTCTCACTATGTTGCCCAAGCTGGTCTCGAACTCCTGGCCTCAAGTGATCCTCCCACCTTGGCCTCCCAAAGTGCTGGGATTACAGGTGTGAGCCTGGGCACTTTTATAATCAGAAAAAAAGGAAAAAAAAAACTTTAAGAGTGGTAGATTGCACCAAAAAAAAAAAAAAAAAAAAAAGCACAATCCTTCCTGTATCTGTGGCTTTTGAAATGTCATTTTCTAACAACTTCCATCAAGAGATGAAGTCTATTTCCTCTCTCCTTGAATCTCAGCTGGTCTTGTGGCTTGCTTTGGCCAAAAGAATGTAGTGAAAGTGACAGTGTGCAACTTTCAGGTCTAGGTCTCAAATGGCTTTGCATGCTTTCACCTGCTCTCTTGGAGCCCTGTCTGGCTGCCATGTTGTAGACAAGCCTGAGCTAGTCTGGTGGAGGATGAGAGACGTGGAGCAGAGACAAGCCAGCTGTGCCCACTGAGCCCGTCCTAGGCAAGCCAGCTCCCAGACAATCTGGCAGCTGATCAGACACACTAGTGAGCCAAGTCAGTCCCAGAAGATTTCCTGACCAAATACAGCCCCAACTGCCAGCCCACAAAATCATGAGCTAAATGGTTGTTGTTTTAAGCCACTAAATTGGAGTGGCTTATTATGCAGAAAAAGCTAATCTATAAAGAAATCATTATGATTCACAGCATTAACCTAGTAACATATTAGTTTTCTTTAAAGAGAAGTAGTTAATTTATTTTCCAGCTTTAAAACAAAAACAAGTTTTAACTGATAACTTAAGCAAAACCGTGGCCAGAGTCAATTCCAGAATCAGAAATTTTGTTCACAACTCCTAGACTACAATCTGTAACTAGTTTTGACTCTGACAACTCTCACCAATGAGCACCATTACAGGAAAGGGTGGATTCTGAAGTAAACCAGAACCCAAATCACAGAAGGTTCTTCTACCTAAGTATTGTCTTAAATTTATATTTAATATATTATGAAGCAATTAAAAGCAATATTAAGCAAACCATCTGTAAAACCTTTGGTTTCTTCCCTTCTGCCCCTTTAGTGTTACTTTCTTCTCTTGTCACCAAGCTCTAGCTTATTGACTCCCATGATTTCACAAGGACCACTTTCCAATCTATCTTCAGCCTGGCCGTCTTCCCAGAACTCTAAACTCATCTTCAACTACCTATTCCCTGGATGTTTGTCTCTTGGCAAAATCACCGCCCCCACTGTCCAAAACCCCCATGAGCAAAACACCTACTTTCAAATCAACTACCCTGCCTGTAATCCTAGCACTCTGGGAATCTGAAGCGGGAGGATTGCTTGAGCTCAGGAGTTCGAGAACAGCCTGAGCAAGAGCGACCAGCTGAGATTCAAGGAGAGAGGAAATAGACTTCATCTCTTGATGGAAGTTGTTAGAAAATGACATGTCTCTATTAAAAATAGAAAAAAGATCAAATTAGTCAGGCAACTAAAAATAGAAAAAATTAGCTGGCATGGTGGCTTGCACCTATAGTACCAGCTACTGAGGAGGCTGAGGCAGGAGGATCACTTGAGCCCAGGAGTTTGAGGTTGCTGTGAGCTAGTGACGCCATAGCACTCCAGCCTGGACGACTGAGTGAGACTTTGTCTCAAAAAAAAAAAACAAAAAAAACCCAAAACAACAACTACCCTTTCCAATTGCCATATTTCTGTTAATTACCATTTTCTATTCCCTTTATCTGATCATTACCATTCTTTCCCCTACTTTTACTAATTACTCCCCAGGCATCCAGACTCAAAACTTTAAAGTGAGCTTTGACTCCTCCCTCTCTTTAATCTTCAGATCTAACCAGCCATCAAACTGTTGATTCTTCCTTTGCAGAGTCCTAAATACCTCTCCTTTCCTTTTATCTCCTGGCATTGCCACCTAGGTTTAGTATAGCTCATGCCTAGACCCCTGAAACAGTCTCCCTTCAATTTAACAACTTCTCCAGGCATCAGTTTTCTAATCAGCAAAATATATATATCTTGCAGGTTTATTTAACACACATATAAAACAGAGCACAGTAACTGGAAAACTGCTTAGATATGGCACTTATTATCCTGCCCGCCAGCTTTTTAATTATGTCGCTTTCCTCTTCAAAGTTTTCCAGTGGCTCTGAATTGCAAATAAACTCCAAATTTCTTAACCTAGCACCCAAATCCTCCTAAATCTGTTTCCAATACAGTATACCTCATCTTCCAGCACTATACTAATCCTGCCAACAGGTTTTCTCTTTGTCCCTTCAAGCTAATGAGGCTCTTGTACCTCCCCACTTATCTTGTGATTCTGCCTTCCTGGAATGCCTTCCCAATCCAAATCTTACCTACTCTCTAAGGCCCTGTTCAAGTACTTCTTCCCTCTTGAAGCTTTTCTAGGTCACTCCAAGCCATAGTGATCTCTTTCCCTTCTTTGAACACATGCTTTTTATCTAGCACATGTTCACTCATAAATGTCAATCAACAAAAATTTACCTAGCATCCTCTGAGTATATGGCATGGAGAAGATACAAATATAAATAAGTAGGTTTCTACCCACAAAAAGTTTATAGGCAATTACAGGAAAGAAGAAATCCACACAGAAATGTCTCATGATGTCAATATCATTTTGCACAGTTACTAAGCTTTTCACATGTTTAAAATTTATATTAGGTATCTTAAATTCTCAAGGAGAGAGTCAGCAAATGTACTTAATGTACTTCTTAATATGCCAAATGGCACCAGGTACACCTGGCCCACGGAAGATAATAAATACTTGATTTGATTCCATTCTCCAATTGTCAGACCCATAAGAAAATAGTTTGTAATAACAGAAACACCTTTAAGTTCCTAATAATAAAAAAAAGCCCATAGGATAGTCAAATTAATATAAGTTTTCTTACCTGTTCAAGTGCTCTAGGAAGGTCATTTACCCAGTGCAAACTAAAATATGAAAACACATATTTATTTTACCTTAATTAGTATAATTAGTATTATTATCAATAATGATGAGCCACAAAAAAGGTGTTATTTTAAAGTTTGAAATCACATATCAAAATTCACTGAGTGTTTTTATGGAAGTTTTAAAATGATAAATATTTGTAGGGGGAAAACCTTTCTATAACACTAGAAAATTTCCCATGTCAATATACTACTTTGCTTAAACAAAAATATCTGACATAATTATCTGTATTTTATTATTTTTTATTATCAGTGATTATTCTTCATCACTGAATAATGTAAAAGTCATTTCTATTCAGGCATTTTATCTAAACAGTGCCATTCTGACACCTTATTTGTAGAAAGTAGTAAAAATAAGCACGTGATAACATATTCAAAGAAACTCATAAATTAAATCAAACAATTAAGCTATAGAAATACAGTATTCTTAGTCATACTCTCCTAGAAAAAAATAAAATTCATCCACAGACCTAAAATTTTCCCAAGGCAAATAGTGTTACTCACCAAAAGCTTAATTCTGTGAGTTTTCTGATAAATAACATCTTACTTTTTTTCATTTTAAAAACTATATTATTTTTATTTTTTAGAGCAGTTTTAGGTTCACAGCAAAATTGAAAGGAAGGTACAGAGATTTCTCATGTACCCCTATCCCCACACATGCACAGCCTCTTCCATTATCAACATCCCTCACCAAAGTGGTATGTTTGTACAACTGATGAACCCCCAACCCCAGCAATCACTGATCTTTACTGTCTCCAGAGTTTCGCCTTTTCCAGAATGTCACACAGTTGAAATCATGCAGTGTGTATAGCCTTTTCATATTAGCTTCTTTCATTTGGTATACGTTTAAGTTTCCTCCATATCTTTTCCTGCCTTGACAGCATATTTCCTTTTAGCACTGAATAATATTCCACTGTTCAGAAACACCATAGTTTATCCATTCACCTACTGAAGGACACCTTGGTTGCTTCCAAGCTTTGGCAATTATGAACAATGCTGCTATAAACATTCATGTGCAGGTTTTTGTGTGAACATGTTTTCGTCTCCTTCTGGCGCATGACTGCTGGATAGTATGGTAAAAGTATGTTTGGTTTTGTAGGAAACTGCCAAACTGTCTTCCAAAGTGCCTGTACCATTTTGCACTCTCACCAGCAATGAATGAATGAGAGTTCTCATTGCTCCGCATCCTTGCTACCATTTGGAGTTGTCAGTGCTCTGGATTTTGGCCATTCTAACAGGTGTGTAGTATATCCCACATTTTTAAGGTGACAAAAAAACCTCAGAGCTCTATGTACTTAATAAACCTCTTTAATTTTCTTTTGACTCTATTTACTCTTTCCCAAAGTATAGTTGTGAGTGACAGTAAAATCATATTCTCAGTCTGTGTAGAGTACAATCACACTTTCCTGGTAGAGCTGGCACCCTCTTATGCTGAGTTCCAGGACAGAACTGACTACCCATTTCAAACCATAAGCTCACATTTACCTTTCCTAATGCTTTCTGACAATTACTAGATACCTTAAAAACTAAGGAGGTAAGTTCTATTGTAACTTCTGTTATACTTATAGGGAAACTGAAAACAACGGAATTAATTACCTGCAAGTATCAAGCAGATAAGCTAATGTTAAAACTTGAGTCCTTACTGCCTACCCAGGGCTCTTTTCCTTAGACCAAGGTCCTGTACGTTTTTCATTTCATGACAGAATGTAAGTACTTTCTAAATTTGTTCAGCAAAACTAAAAAAGCAGGAAAGAAATTATAAACTCACTGAAGAAAACATCAAGGGTGACCAGCTCTCCCAGTTTGCTTGGGAAGGAGGGGTTTCCCAGGACATTGGATTTTTAGTGCCCAAAGTGGCAAAAGTGCTGTGAAAAAAGTGATGATTGTTCACCCTAAAAACAGCTGTCAAAAGGACTGAATTGGACATGGAGAGCGTCCATGTTCAATCTTTGAAAGAAAATCTATTTGACTGTAAGAAGACAGGAGAATAAGATACCACAGAGAGATACCACAGAGAATATGCTTTTTTCTGTTAGACTATGAGTTCTTCGAGGACAGGATTCCTGTCTGAATTCATTTTTATATTCCCCCAAAGCATCTAGCTCAGTGCCTTGTATATTATAACCTATTCAATAAATATTTACGATACATATTTGTGTAATAAATGTAGAAGAACATGGTAGAAAACACACAAAGGGAAAAAAGTAACCTTGAGGATTATATTTCTGTGCAGAAAAAATTAAAGTTGAAGGAAATACTAGCTTTCCCATATTTGCTAGAATGAGTTATGATAAGGGTACTCTAACATTTGAATACTGGAGCCAGTATACTTTTTTAAACTCTTGCCCCCATCAATAGCAATTCCAAAATACTAAGTTGCATGAGGGATGAAAACTCTTCTATCACAGATGAATTTTAACAAGTTGTGGAAAGTTGGGGGGAAAAAATGAGGTCCTAAATCATATTATCTGCAACCAGGGAGCATAGAATAATTCTTCACCATAGAAATCTTATGGTTTATAAACCAAGATGACTGGTTTGTGATTTTAAAAAAAGTTATTAAGAATTTATTCCATTATCTATTTTCTTTATCATGTAATAGTGAAACTTTATGGCATAAATTATCTATTTATAACATATACATTTTTTTAAAGTACAAATGGATTACCAACCTTAAACTGCTAACCACCAGGTCAAATGTATTTTCTTGGAAGGGAAGGAACTCTTCATCAGCTAAAACACTGACAGTAGGAATTTCTGTTTCTAAGGAATTTTTCTAATGGTAAAAAATAAAAGATCAAAACCACATTTATACAGAATCTCAATTACTAACACAGTCATTGTTAAATTGAAGTTAACGTTACATTTACTTGGCAGTTTCTACTCCTCTCCCAAAAGGTGGTACAAAGAAGGAACTGAAAAAACATTTCTTAAATGACTCTTAAGATCGGCCAGAAAAACTGACTAGCTAGTTGGAAACATGTAAACAGGATATCCATCTCACACCCAAACAAATCTCACAAGACTGAAGGTTTCAGTGGAATAATTGAAGAATTATATGAAAATATCAGTGAACATTTTTATATTCTTAGACAAAAAAGCCTAAATAGACCTGATTGAAAAGCCAGAAAATGTAAAGGAAAAGATTGATATATTTGATGACAAACTAATAAACAACATTTAAAAAGCAATAAACAATGTAAACAACTGGAGAAATTATTTACAACATATATGATGAAGGATTAATATTCCTAAAAAACAAGCTCTTACAAATCACCTAGAATAAGAACACACAAAGGCTATAAGCAGATAAAGTACGAGATACAGGCGCATCACAAAATTACTTAAAAATTCACAAGTTAAGAAATACCAATAGCCAAATGCCAACAGCTGAAAGATACCAACAGTTGTTCGCCTGCACTAGTAAGCAAAGAAATGTAAGTAAAAATAACAATGAAATTCTACTTGCTGCCCATCAGATTGACAAAAACAAAAATGACTGGTCCAGTGTTGCCAAAGAGAAGGAGAAAAAAAAGGGCAGTCTAAAGATGTACATCAAAAAACTTAAAATGAACATCAATGAATCCATAGATTCCACTGCCGGGAATTTATACCCAGGGAGAAAAATCAATCAAACATACAAAGTTGTTTTGCATAAAAGTATGTTCATTGTGATGTTCGTTATTGAGAAACTAAAAATACGATTGCCCTTCAAGAGAAAGTTAGCTAAATAAACCACGGAATATTCATGTATTAGAATACCATGTAACCATTAAAAAGATGGTACACAAATAAACAGTATTCATTGGCATAAAAGAATGACATGCTCTGAGAAATATGAAATGTTAGCATAATAGCGTTCATATAAAATTGTGTAGGGGGACATAGTTATATGTCTGCAAAGGTGGAAACCAAATATCACCAGTGGTGGCTGAGGGGTGATTTTTCCTTTCTCCTTTGTATTTCCTGTGTTGTATAATTCTTCTTCATATGTGTTATATTTGTAATAAAAAATAAAGCTATTCTCATTTTTTTAAATTTTAATTTAATTTTAACTTTATTTTTTTATAGAGACAGAGTCTCACTATGCTACACTGGTCTCAAACTCCTGGCCTCAAGTGATCCTCCTGCCTCAGCATCCCAAAATGCTGGGATTATAGGCATGAGCCACCACACCTAGCTGCTATTTTCATTTTGAAGGAAATAAAAATAAAGAAATAAAGAAGTAAAAATCATACCAGTAGATCAAAAACCAACAGTGTTAAAAAGTTACCTACCAAAGCATTTTCTGCAATGTCGGTTTGGAAAAACTTTCCAACAGTTTCCTGCAATGGAATAATTAAAGCTGATCAGATGACACAAAAACAAACAAATAAATAATCCCAGTAACAAATACAATAATTGTTGAAATTTTTAAAGGAGAAAGTGTTAATATAGACTAATTTTCACTTTTACAAGGGTATTTTTCTGCATAATACCAGAATGGCGCACAAACGCCTTTAATAACATATATTAAGTTACACAGACTTAAATACATGCAGTTAACACTTTATTTGATATTTTTAACTATATTAAATACAGTAGAGAATACAAGCGTGAAGAATCAACACCCGGAGTTTACCCACTGGGTTAATTACTCCTCTGTGTTAACTTTTCCCTGGCATAATATGCTGAGAACTAGTTTCCTCACTCTTATGCCACAAAGGACCTGGAATGGGTTTCTTGCCTTTTAGATGTTCATTCAAAGAGTTTATAAAGAGTACAAGAAAGACACACACAGAGACTTGGGGGTGGGGCTTAAGCCGTTATATTTTCCCATTTCTCCTCCTTCCAAGAGGAAAGGGGACTGTGTTATTTCTGTCCCAGAAAAACACTTCCCCTTCGGCTCTCTTTTCTCCAGGATCCTGCTCTGAAAGAGACTTCCAAATAAGAATGATAGTCTCCCCTTTGTCAGACTTACCTTGTTTCACTTAATCCTCTTACCAACCTTTTAAAATGGTATTACTGCTAACATTTTATAGAAACTGAGGTCTGGAGAGACTGGGTAACTGGCTCAAGGGTATACAGACAGCAGAGCTAAATTTTGAACCCCCATCTGACTTCAAGTCAACGCTCTTAACCTCAATACCCCAATTCTAGTTCCACATTTCCAACTACCTGCTAGATATTAACACTAATACATGCCACTGTCTCCTCAAACTCAATATATCTAAGACAGGAAGGATCCCCTGCTCCTTGCCCCACTGCATCCTGACTTTTTCCAGTCACTAAAGGCATAACTTTAACGTTATCTTGCATTTATTCATGCAACAGTCATTTAATAAATCTTCATTGTATGTTCTAGGTACTAGGATTTAGTAGTGAACAAAAGTGAGCAAGTCCAGTAAGAGAAGACAGATGCCAAATAAACATACATGGAGAGCTAATAATTGTTATGGAAACAAATGAAGCAACTAGCCAGCAAAAAGTAGTGGCACTATTTTCTAAAGTAGTCAGGGAGGGGATCGTTGATGAGTGGTCATTTGAGCAAAGACCTGAGAGAGGTGACAAGCAAGCCACACAGATATCTTGGGGAAGAGCTCAGAGAGCAAGTGCAATGCAAAGCCCTGGCCTATCTGAGAGACAATAAGGAGGCCAGGGTTGCTGAAAAGTAGGGAGTGAGCGGAAGGAGGTAAGGTCAGAGACATGATGAAGAACCAGATCACTGAGGACCTGATGGATTAGGACTCTGAATTGTTACTAAGTTAGATGAGAAGTCAACAGTTCTGAGCAGAGAACTGACAAATTGATTTGTGTTTTAAAAGAATTACTTTGTCCTGAAAACTGTCAGGGACAAAGGTAGAAGCAGGGAGACTAACAGGCTACTGCAATAATCTAGGCAAGAAGTGACAGCAGCTTAGACAATCTGGTAATGGTGAAAGTGGTAAGAAGTGGTAGAGTTATGGATATATTTTGAAATCCAAATAAGATTTGCTGATGGATTCGATATAGGAGGGATTCAAGAGGAATAAATAAATGTTTTTTGACCTGCGCAACAAAAAGAATGAATTTGCCCTGCCCACCATGTCCAATCAGTCATAAAGTTTTGTTGATTCTACTAGGTCTCTCTCATACATCCCATTATCTATATCTGCTGCCTCCACATGGGTGGCAGGCCTTTATTTCTCACGCCTATACCACCTTTAACACAGCCTCCTAATTGGTCTATTTCTCTATCCTCTCTCTTCTTCAATCATTCTTACATACCATCCCCAAATTAATCTTCCTGCAACATCACTATATCACACCTTACAGCAGTCTATCTCTGTGCCTTTCCTCGTGCCATGCCCTGACTTTCACTGCTATGAAACACCAACCCAAAGTCTTTAAAATCCCAGGTCAGATTCTAGACCTCTGAGAAAGCTTTGGCACATGAACCCCTACTGATTTTTCCTTTCTCTTAACTCATGTTGCACCTTAATGACTATACCACGTCTGTAGCATTTACTATTTTATCAATACCAGTGTTTTGAAAGCCTCTGTAGCATTTACTATTTTATCAATAGTAGTGTATTGAGAGCCTCATCCCCTTCCCTGGCCCAAATGTATGCTTTTGTTTCTGTTTCTTTTGAGACAGAGTCTTGCTCTGTTGCCCAGCCTAGAGTGTCGTGGCATCAGTCTAGCTCATAGCAACTTCAAACTCCCGTGTTTAAGCAATCCTTCTGCCTCAGCCTACCAAGTAGCTGGGACTACAGGCATGCACCACCATGCCCAGCTAATTTTTTCTATATATTTTTAGTTGTCTAGCTAATTTCTTTCTCTTTTTTAGTGGAGATGGGGTCTCACTCTTGCTCAGGCTGGTCTTGAACTCCTGACCTTGAGCGATCCTCCTGCCTCAGCCTCCCAGTGTGCTAGGATTACAGGCATGAGCCACCACACCCGGCCCCAAATGTGTGTTTTTATCTAAGCAGATTTTATATAGAAATCCCACTTTAATATCCATGCCCAGCACAGTGTCCTATACATAGGAGCTAAAAGAACAAATGAATGTCTTTATGGTCTGAATTAGAAAGTGTAAAATAAAATGGTATGAGCATTAATAAAGGCTACTTACATTTAATCACACAAAGATTTCTCACCAACTGATGAAATTAATATTTTTCTAGCTAAAAAAAATTAGCTTAATCATATTTTCTATCTGAATTTCAATCTGATTTTTATTGTGAATTATCAAAAATGTATGAACAAAATGGGAAGAAAGAGAAATATATCTCATATAAAGAAATTACGTATCAGTAGAAAAAATGTATAAAATGGATTCAGAGGAAAAAACAATTTAAGAAAAAAATACTTAAGAGAGAAAACCACCATTGGTTCTACCACTTAAAAAAATATTAGCAATTCTGATATAATTAAAATCTAAATATGATACAAATTAAATTAAGCAAGTCTTTCTTTAAAATTAGCCAATTTTATTTTTCAGAGTAAATAAAGTAATCAAATAAATATACCTTATTCAAATGTTGTGCTATGTAACCTCTTCCGCAACCAAGATCCAAGGCAAGGGAGAAATCTCTAAAAAACAGACACAGAAATTAAGCTCTGTCTGTAATAATACAATCCATAGATTAAGAACTAATTTTTCTTAAGTAAAAATACTTTAGTAAAAACAACTTCAGGCAGTCACATTATCTGCCTTTTCTGCCTCACCTTACAAGCTATATCTACAGAGAGCACACTGCATAGAGCAAGTCTGTCTGATCCAGCCATTCATGGGACCTCATAATGAACTAGCTCTCCATAAGGTATCTCCATGATGCGGATGTGAAGAACAGAGTTAATATGGGTATTTTAATTTAGTAATACACCCAGATAAAGATTGAAAAGAAGTTTATGTAAATTAACATGAAAATAATTGACATACTTATCAGAAACTTAATAATTATCCTTATTTCTCAAATTTGTTGAAGCAACATAACACTTAGAAATCATCATGTGAAACACCATGAAGTACTAATACGTTAAACTTAAAAAAAAAAAAACAACAAAAAAAACTAAATCATAGCTCATTTTACTGAAAACTTACCACGTTCAAAGCACTGTACTAAGCGTCCGAAGCTAAGTAAGTCAATCCAAGTACTTCAACTAATAAGTAGCAGTCAAAACTTGAATTTAGTCAGTTTGAATCCTGAACCAGAACCAATATCCTCTATGCTATGCTGACTCCTCTAAATATATCAAGTCATTCTGAATCAGTACAGACATCTAACTGTAGGCCATAGTTTTAAGAAAAATTTATCGTAAGAAAACTTAAAATTTTATGTAATAATAATATTTTTCCAGAAAAACTGGAACAAAGAGTCTCTTTTCTATTTCTGTTAAAATTCAATGTCAAAATTATAGAATACCAGTACACAGATGGAGAACCCTTGTTGACAGATAACCATTTATTATCTAATGCCCTATATCTTGATGATGAACACAGCAATATGACACAGTTAAGCATACAGGCTTTAGAATAAGAAAGAGATAAGTTAAAATTCTGGGCTTGTAATTTGCTGATCCCGTGATAATAGACAAGAGACTTAATCTTGGTGGACCTCAGTTTCCCCATCTGCAAAACGGAAATGTTATTGCCTGCCTCAGGGTTGGTGAGAGAATTACACGAAATAGTACATGTAAAGTATTTAGCACAGTGTAAATGTTCAACAAGTTAGTTACTAGTTATTATTATCACTGATTATAACAGTAGTAAGTGAGCCTTAGATCCCACAAATAAGACACTTAATAATGTGTGGGATTCATTTATAAAAATCAACAAATGATCAGTGTTGACAACATAAACTATGCTTTCGAATGTTAAAGCAAGAATATTTAGACTAGCATTTTAGTAATTTAATTCCAAAGAGTTAATGTTAAGATACACTTTTAGCTATAATCATGGCTCTCTCCATAGACTTGACTGTGTGTTGCTCAGTACTATGGTATATAATTAAAAGATGGTAAAATCCAAACTGATTTGCAAATTTCAGTATTTCATTTATTAAATCATAAATGACCTATAATCCAGGTGAAAAATTACAGTAGCTATTTTTCAATCTTTAAAATAATGGAACTAATGAAACCAATGAAATGTGGGTGCCTATTTGCAACCATGAAGTACCTTTTTTTTTACCTTTCAAAATTCATTCATCCCAAGACTCTTTTAAGTAGGAAAGATACATCTAAAATACAATTAAAAGAGTTTGTGATTTTACAAAATTCCCTTTTTTATAGACAAATGTTGTAAATTAATCACATCTTGGTCTAATTTAATGGATATCTTTTAAACAAAAGAGCACATAAAGAGTAATTTGGTAATATCACAGAATAATTCTATTGCAAAACCATTATTTGACTGTGTTTTTCACATCTATCAAGCTTTGATTATGCCTAATATATAGACCAATGAATCCATCAAGGTTTCAATAATTCTTGATGACAGTGTGCTTTTCTCAAGTTGGCCTATACTTACATTAATAATTATCATAGAACCCTTATTACCATTAACAACGACAAAGTCTCATATAACCTGATTGGGGAACAAAACTAGGTAGACTTCTCTCCTTCACTTTAACTGTAAAACAGTTTGTTAATTTTAGTTAAACTTTTAAAACTAGGTTTAGTAAATCTTAAAAGTCCACATGAAAATTCACATGTAGGCAATTCTTTATCTCCATTTTTTAAGCAATCTTTCCATTACTGACTTTTGGCCAAATCCAGTAAGTCAGTCATTCAGGCATGGAGATAGCTATGAGTTTGTGCTTCCACATCCATATTTTTTTTTTAAGGCAAAAAAAAGAGAGAGAGGGTTGCTCTCCCAGACAAGAAAAAAGGAGAGACCTACAGAGTAATTCAATTCACCAATCCTGGTAATAAATTCCTCCAGGTTCTGCCATTATAGATATCAAGCTCTCAGCATTTAATCTTTTGATTTTCCACTCAAAAGATGACTGTATTTTATTATGGTAATCACCACTTACCTGGCTATGTCATATACACGGTCTGCAATCCGACTTCCAACCTGAAGGATTATAAGAGGGTATACAAGTTAAGATTAGGTTAACAGAATATTCGACAATCCATAGGTTATTTATGTTTCAACATAAGTACCTCCCTTTACCTCTTTTTCTATTTCACTGCAGCAACTTTCTTTTCAAATCCTAAATAGGAACATAAATTAAAATATACCCAGAAAACAAATGAGGCAAATCACTTCAGAAGTCAATTTAATGAAATCAAGACTAAACATTCTTAAAAAATACATACACACACACCTCTTTGGCCTTCATGTTCCATACGATATAACATAACAAGGATGAAAAGCAACAGGAACACAACAGGTACATTATTGTCCACAGACATGAGCATGAGGTATATGAAAGTGAAAAAATTAGGTGGGGTTTATTACAGATCAATATATAAGTGGTCACTTAATAAAAACTATTATTTGATGACTAACAAATTTTGTGGAACTTCTAAATGAGTAAATAACTTTTTGGAGCAACATTTGCAAGTTAGAAATAGCAAAAACTGAATAAAGTATACCTCTCCCTGCCTAAATTCCACTCCAATTTGAAAGAGGTCATAAGGTAAAGATATCACCATTTTTTGCTAGGCTAGCTTCAACTAGCTGGAATAAAGACATGGGAGTCTAATACTGCCTGCATTCTACGCATTCCCTCATAAATATCCCAGAATTGCTATTAGGACTTGAAAGTTCCAAACACGGACATATTTACTTTTGGGGGGAAGAGGGTAAGGGAGGCACAAATGTCTTTCCCCAGAGGAGTCCACTTTGTGCAGCATTCCTAATATGAATATCTTTCATTTACTATAAAAAGAACTCGCACACTTTATCTTATTTATTCTAGTCCTGAACATTGGCAAGGCCTCAGTCAAGTCGTAAGCCAGGTGCTTTTCTTGGAGAACAGAGGCTAGGAATGCACATTTAAGTACATGACATCATGAACACTTCATGACGAAACCAGCAGTGTAGTATGTACACCTTGGCTTACAAATAGGATACAAAAAATTTATTGATAGTTTACTTTCTATCTCTGTAATAGACATTACCAGCCTCTGAGCAGTTGTCTCATCTATGGCTTCCTGAGAACACAGTCAATCATCTGATCAGACTAGTGCTTGCACAGAGCTCTACTCAAAGTAGGAGCTCAATATATGTTTTGTTACGTTGGCTTGAAAGAGCTTGTTACATTTGGCTCCAATTTTGCTCCGCTCCTGAAAAAAACATTTACTGAGGCCTGAGCTCAGTCCTGTGTGTCTTGGAAAGTAGAAACTCTCAGTCCCTAGTCTACCTGGGCTGAGAGGAAGAGGTCTCTCAGAGCAGCACAGACAAATCAGAGATCTTAATTTGATTTTCCTAAAACATACGTCAGATCATATCACTCCATTGCTTAAAACAAGAGCCTCACATTCTTCTAGAGCAGTGCTGTCCAAAAACAATGAGCACCACATGTGAAATTTAAAATTTTCTAGTAGCCATATAAGAAATAAGAGAAATTAATTCTAACATATTTTCTTTAACCCAATATATCAAACACATTCCAGCATGCAATCAGTTTTTTTATATTAATGAGATATTTTACATTTCCCTTTTACATTCCAAGTCACTGACATCCAGTGTGTATTTTTACACTTACAACACATCTCAATTGGACTAGTCATATTTCAAGTGCTCAACAGCCACATGTGGCCAGCAGTTACCATACAGGATGGACAGCGCAGATGGAGAAGAAAATCCAAGTCCTACCCCGAAAGGCCCTAATGACCTGGGCCCTCCTAACCTCCTCTCCCACTCTATCGAGCATCACTGGAGGCCTCCACGAGGTCTTCTCGGCCTCAGGGGCTTTGCACTGGTCCTCCTCTTTGCCGATGAGGCTTTTCGCCCCAGATCTTAGCTTAGCTGATCCCTTATCTTGTTGTCTGCCAGAGCGGCCTCCCCTGACTATCGCAGTCACAGTCACGATAACGCTTCACGTTCTTTCTCTCATGTTACTTCTTTACCTGAAATTATGTTCTTTGTCTACCGTCTGTCTCGCCCCCCTTCCCTCAAGAATGAAAGTCCATGCGGATACAGTTTTATTTTGCACTAGTCATAGCTGTAACTCAAGCAATATTTGCTGAGTGAGTGAATGCATGCATGAATGAAAAGCACGTTACAAATATCTGAGCCCAGCCAGTCTGTGACTACAGTAGAGGCCGAGGAGGCAGGGCTCCGGTCAAGGTCAGACAGGGAGGCGGTGTCGGTGGGAGCCCAGCGAGAGCTCCCGGGCCTGAACACAAGGCCTCGGCGCTGCTCCTCCACGAAGTCCCGCGCGCGGTCTCACCTCC
Source organism: Indri indri (assembly GCA_004363605.1). Taxonomy (NCBI): domain Eukaryota; kingdom Metazoa; phylum Chordata; class Mammalia; order Primates; family Indriidae; genus Indri; species Indri indri. Next base: position 50,166 of record RJWJ010007468.1, read on the forward strand.
TCCCTCAGATAGTCAAACTTCGTCGGCTCGGGCTGTCGGGCCGCCCAGTTCTTCTGTTTCCTCTTCAAATCCCGGTCGAAGATATTTAGGGTTCTGGGCGAGGTGCCACCAGGAAGAGAGACACCAGAGGCGACCTCCCTACGGCCAAGGTTCTCCGCGGGGACCCCCGGCAGCAGAGGTCGCCACAACAGACGCCAGAGCCCCGCGGGCCGCAGCATTTCCACTGGCGATGCCAATTTCCGGCGCCTTTTGTCGTGCGCATGCGCCAGCGCGGTGTCGACAGCTAAAGCAGAGATCTTCGCAGAGGGAAAAGTGCAAGTAGTTTGGTCCAGTTCGCTTGCCATTACGGCGGAGCGTCTCGCGGAGGATTGTGGGTGTAGGCTTCCTCACGTGAGGAGGGATCCTTTGGAGAGGGATTCTGGTCGGTGAGTAGGGATGGATAAGAGTAGAAGGGCTTTAGAGGGGATAGAACGAGTCTCTTACAAGGTCTTCTTCGGATACCTGAGGTGTTCGCCCCTTCCTCCTTGCCTTTCCGGCCTCATTCTTCAGACTTCCTGGGTCCGCTTCGTGGTCGCTTTTCAAGAGACCTTAGCCCCCGTCCCCCCCCACCCCAAAAAAGAGACCTTAGCCCAGTAGCTGCCCCCTGAGGTGTGGGAGGTGGGAAGAAGACCTTCGTTCCGGGGCCCGTCTGATATTCACCACCTTAGAGGGTGAGAGAGGGTGGGTTACGGGGATGAGAACGTGTGTCAGAGTTGAGGTCTTGTCGCCTTCTGTCCTCCCGATAAATCCCTGACGTTTATCGAGTGCTTCCGTTCTAAACATTTACAATACACATGCGTTACCTCTGCTAATTGAATGAGCTATACCTGCCTTGTATGGCTGGCTGTTCGGAGGGTTAAATGGTTGAATACATCTAAAGTGTATAAATAAATGCGTTAGTGAAACCTTTGATTTTTTCCTGGTTAGTGTATAAAAAGTTGTTTCCAAATTTAGGAAAAATACAGCTTTATAGTCAGGCCTTGTTTTTCAAATAAAGGAATACTGACCGGATTAATCAGTCCACTTTTGCTCTTAAAAATCAGTGACTTTTGGCTCTTTGCAAAATTCAAATCCGAAGATGCTAAACTATTAGGGACTGTGTACAAGGATGCAGTGCTAATTTATATACATACATATATGTATATCCTAATATGTGTTGGGTAGATCAGTTCATTTGACCCTTAGTCACTCCTAGAGTAAGAAATTATAAAAAGTGATATTTATTAACCAGAGTGAGACTTTACCTGGAGTCTTGACTTTACCTTTGGAGGGTGGTTGGATTTAAACAGAAAACTTTGTGAGCTAAACCTGAATGATTTTGGTCTGTTTACTGAGGAGACTATCCTTGTAGGACTAAAGGCTGTTGAGAGTAGCAGAAGGTAAGGATTTACAGAGGGAATGGGACCAGTATGTGAAGAAACAAATGAGACCAAATGAACCTTGAGAATCTTTTAATTATGTTAGCTGTTAACTTGTAATGCATACAGTTACACAGATAGAAATACAGAAATTCTAAGTGAGTACAATGAGCTAGTAAACATTTCTTCTCCTCTATAAAGCCCTGGGATTCTGCTTGGTTTGCCTTAAATTTATTTCTATAAGTGATTTGTAATGGAAAGAGGATATTTTGATATGCTTTTGTTTTTCTACATGTGATCTAGAATAAGTTGGGGAAATGAAACTAGACTTAAGTTACCTTTATTTTATGTACATTTAATTAAGAATATATTGTGAACTAATGTGTTTTTAAAACATTTAATTATATTATTAACCATTCATTATTGTAATATTTGTTTTATTTTTTAGTATTTGCTTTCTTTGAACATTTGTTCAGTAAGACATTTAAAAATGTCATCCAAACAAGAAATAATGAGTGACCAGCGGTTTAGGCGGGTTGCAAAGGACCCGAGATTTTGGGAAATGCCAGAAAAGGATCGAAAAGTCAAAATTGACAAGAGATTTCGAGCCATGTTTCATGACAAGAAGTTCAAGTTGAACTATGCTGTGGATAAAAGAGGGCGCCCCATCAACCATAGCACTACAGAGGACTTGAAACGTTTTTATGACCTTTCAGATTCTGATTCCGATCTCTCCAGTGAAGATAGCAAAGAATTTAATCAAAAGAGAATAAAGAAGAAAAAAACCCAGATTAAAAAAGAAACAGATTCAGAAAATCTGGTTGAGGAGAAAAAGAAAGAAACCAAGAAAGTTAACCAAAAGGATTCTGAAAATAAAAATGATTTAGATAATTCTGAAAGAATTCAGAAAATGAAAAACTCATGTAAATTTAACACAGATTCAAGTATAAGTCAAAAGAATGACAGTGAAGAATTTACCCAAAAAAGCACAAGAGAGAAAAAAAACATTGTTCAACATAATACGGACTCTTTTCCTAAAGGAAAACTGAGAACAGTAGACTCCAGCATCTCTGAAATTGTGAAATCTCCCAAGATCAAGTGTTCTAAGATAAGGAGAGAAATGCAGTCAGGTTGGTTGAAAAGAAATAGAGATTCTTTGATGTTGCATGATTTATTTTTATACCAATCTTTTTAAAAAGTAAACATATATTAAGTAGTTTCATGGTAAAATGAAAATGATCAAATGCTTCTTTGGAAATATAAGGTTATGAAAGAAAAATATTATGCAATGATTATTCATTTTTGATGTGATGCTTGCAGATAGATGTGGAAATTGAATCTTGCAGTTAAATAAATAATAATTTTGATTTGTCATAGGTACTAATGAGAGCTACAGTTTCTAACCAGATAAATAAAGTGTTATATGTTATCACATAAGAAGAGATGTGTCTAAAGAAGCTAAATAGAGTTGGGTACTCATTCATTAATTAATTCAGGTACTTAGTAACTAGTATGTGGTAGATAGAATGTGAGTAAGGCATGGTCCCCATCTAAGGGCTATTGCTAGTTTATATGATGCCTCTGTGCATATTAGAAAAAGGTATGCCCTCTGGACACACAGAGCTCCCAGGGCTCACAATTTGGTGAGGGGACAGTGCCTATGAGTGAAGCAACAGATTCTTTGACCTTGATCAGACACAGCCACCCTGCAGAGTGCATGGCTTGGTGGGTGGAGATCAGCCTTGATTTTAGCACTTCTTACCCCTTTGTAGATAATGCTTGTGCAGATAACAGCCTACTAAACTATGCCATGGTACTGGTCTAAAACACACTGTCCAGTAGAAACACATAATTTTGCATTTTCTAGGAGCAACATTAAAAAGTAAAAACAAGTGAAATTAATTTTGATAATATATTTTATATAACACAATATATCAATAATTTATTTCAATATTTAATCAATATAAAAAATAAATAGTATATTTTACATTCTGTTTTCATATAATTGCAATATCTCAAGTGCTCAATTGCCATGTGTCTGTTTGCTGTATTAGCGTAGATCTAAAGTGGAAGAAAGAACAATAATGCAAAGTAGAATAATAGTAAGTGCCATAAAAGGTATTTAGCAGAGGGCTATGGAAATTTGGAGAAAGAGGTCACTCAAGATATGGTAATCAGAGAAATACAGGGGATGTACTATTGTGATAAGGGGTTGGGAAAAATTAAGTTTGAGGACCAAGAGTGTTCTACACAGAAACTTTTTGAGCAAAGATGTGATTGGGCATGTTCAGAAGAGATCAGTAGTCCCATTTGATTAGATAGTAAGGTCTTGAAGGTGTGAAATGAGTAATAGAGTTAGAAGTGATTGGAACTAAGTAGGAAATGTCTGGCTCTAGTTTGTGTTTACATGTTTACTATACTTACTAAAATTTAGTGTCACGTGTGGCAGCAGGAAATTTTGAGTGTCTGAGTGGTGTTGTTGCTGATAGTTGGTGTTGTAACTGAAAATTATTGGTGGTTCAAATGAGCCAGACCTGTGAATCCAGGCTCCAAGGAAGGTAGGCATCAGGAAAAGGCAGAGATCACACTGGGAAGGTAGGCAGTATCAGACAGTGGACAGGATTCTAGATAGCAGGGACTGGGGCATCAGAGGTAGGATCCCATTCTGTTTGTAGTGGAACAAGGCAGCAAACCTCATGTGGTATGTATGGGAAGAAGGGAAAGAAATCTGATTACTGAAATTAGAGAATAAAATTGAACTGGGACCAACAGCAAAGTTGTTTTGATGCTGAGTTTGTTAGTCCAGCATCTTTTAAATTCCACTTGCCTTAGCCCACTGGATTAATATAACATAGCCATATAATCCTTTGGATTGATTCTACAGAATCCTTTTACATATTTTTTTCTCATTTAATTTTCTCAATTACCTTGAGAAATGAGGATATATCAAAAAACAAGGTGTCCTTACATAGGGCACGCAGACGTAGGACTGCACTCATGTCTTCTGAATCTTTCTACCCCACCATGTTGCTTGCAGTAATTTATGTTGGTTCTACCCAGACTTCAGGTATCTGTCCTCTTCACTTAACTGGAAGTTTCAGTGAAGGCATTGATTACTTCTCTTTTGCCAATGATTGTGTATTGATCACCTAGCACATAGCAGGCACTTAAGTATTGGATAAATGTATGGATCTACTTGCATAATCTGAGTATATGTTAAGATTTCCATTAAATAACTTCGTTAAGCATGAATTTTACTGAATTTATATTTTCTTTACTCTGTTTAATAGAAATTATATTTTTACTGGATTTGATGTCATAAGAATTTGGATTCAATATAATTCAGTATGTACATTTTCTTAATTTCTCCCCCCTTTAACATTTTACAGTAGCTCCGCACATAATGGCAAGAGACAGTGATGGTTATGAAAACTCAATGGACAGTAAAATGTTTGACAAAGATGCTCCAGAGGAAGATTCAGAAAGTGTTAGTGAAATAGGAAGTGATGAGGAATCTGAAAATGAAATTACAGGTGTTGGTAAAGCTTCAGTTGATGATAATGGAAATGAAGATGATGAAGATGATGAGGAGGATGAAGATGAGGATAGTGAGGAGGATGATGAAAGTGACAGTGGCCCTGATCTTGCAAGGGGTAAAGGAAATATAGAAACTAGTTCTGAAGATGAAGACGATATGGCAGATTTGTTTCCAGAAGAATCTGGTTTTGAACATGCTTGGAGAGAATTAGATAAAGATGCTCCTCGGGCTGATGAGGTAATCTTTTGAATAAATAAAATTTGTGAGGAACGCAATCCAAGTAGCTTTTATGGGTGGTAAAATTGATGTTGTTAAATTAAGTGGGAAAAACCTTACTGGCAATAATCTTGATGATTTTGATTAAAACTTCCTGTTATGGGATATGTTTATGTAAAAGTTAGATGTCTATCCCAGCAAGTAAGTTCTACATAAATAATTAAAAGTCACATGAAATTTTTAGAAAATACTTGGTTTAGGTAGTAGAACTAAGAACTAAGTAAGAGAAAGTACTTATCGGTTGTATTTTTACTACTGGAACTCATTTAAAGTTCTCTTTTACATATTGAAACCACTTATATGGCTACTATACTGATAATTTCAGGGCTTGAGGGAAAAGGCATTACATTTTTAGAAACTTTATTTTTCAAGTATTGAGAATCATACAGATTATATAATATTTAATTATTCTTATTTCTCAGATTACACATCGATTAGCAGTTTGTAACATGGACTGGGATAGATTAAAGGCAAAAGATTTGCTGGCTCTGTTCAATTCATTTAAACCTAAAGGAGGTGTTATATTTTCTGTAAAGGTGAGAATCGATTTCATTTTAAAGTAAATATTTCTAAGCATGTTAAGTTAAATCTGTTTTTTTTTAAATTCATAGTTTTCATTTTAAGGAAAATAATGCGGAAATTAGCCAGTACAGTTTGGCATGAAATTTATGTAACAGTTATAAATGTTAGAAAGGAAGAGGTAAAATTATTATTATTGTTGGCCTATATGATTATGCATACTTTAAAAACTCAAAGAAATGTAAGCTCAGTAAAGGGACAGTGTATAAGATAAATATTTTTAAAAATTTTATTCCTCATTACTAACATTAACCAATTAAGAAAAAGATCCTAATTACACTAGTAACAAAACCATATAAAGTCCTTGGGAATTACCTTGATAAACACCTATATGACCTATATGAAGTGAACTATAACACTTGATAAATTCGAAACACAAAATTTTGAGACACTGTATTTCAAGCTAGCATCCAGGCTTTGCATTATGACAGACCCGTGTTCAAATCATGATTCTCATAAGTGCTATGTGATCTTAAACATTGTATTTATTAATCTCTCAAATATGTTTACATCTCTCGAATATACTGTTGACAAATGGATACAACGATAATGCTGGCAGTTGGAAGGATTAAGTGAAACACAGCTCACACTGAGTATTTAGTATAGTGGCTGAAATAACTCTCCATTGTCATTACAAATTGAGTTTCCTTTACCTGAAATGCTTGGGACAAGTATTTCGGATTTTTTTGGATTTTGGAATATTTGTATTATATGTGTTTATCAGTTCATCCCAAATCCTAAATGCTCCGATGAGTGTTTCCTTTGAGCCTCGTGTTGGTACTCAAAAAGTTCAGGGCTTGGAGCATTTCACATTTCAGATTTGGGATATTCAACTTATATTATTCTGTTTAAATATTTAAAGACGTCACTTCTACAGTTTTCACTGAAAATCCCAGTTTAAATTAAAGTTAAGAAAAAGAATATCAGTAATCCTCTAAAAGAATAAACAAGAATGGTTAATCAATTTTTGAGAAATCATGCCAATGTAAAAGGACTTAACCTATCAGTTAAGATATCTAAATGTTTTATGACACTGCAAGAATAGACAGGTTTGGGTGAAATGGGACAAAGAGTTCATATGATAATTTAGATCAAATAAGCTGCTTGAGTGTTGGGACAAATGTACAAGTCATTGGATAAAGAACTTGGTTCAGATGTTCATTTCACAATTGCCCAAAATAAACTCCAGATGAAGCAAAGGGGGAAAAAAAAACCTTAAAAGTCAAACCACAGAAGCAAAAAGAATTGTGTTTTGTTAAACCTTGTGTTTCAGGAGATGAGTAGTAAGAATTTCTAGACTTAGAAAAGAGAAAAAACAATCAACAGATGTGACTACATACATATTTTAAAGTTCT
>RJWJ010007469.1:0-57459 GCA_004363605.1 Indri indri
TGTAACAAATGTATCACTCTGCTGGGTGATGTTGATGGTGGGGCAGGCTGTGTGTAGGGGAGGAGGGTAGGGGCTATACAGGCACTTTTTGAGCTTTCTGCTCATTTTTGAGATGAACCTAAAACTGCTCTAAAGAATAAAAGTCTATTAATTTAATTTTTTTAAGTTAAAAATATCAACTCTGGATTAGTGCAGCAGAAGGCTGCTTAGCACTGCTGGAAAAACAGAGCAGCCACGACAATGATGCCTCTAGACACTCATTATCATCTCCTATCCACTGCACACCTGGTGCTGGTGTTCACATACCTCATCGCCTGCTTTTCACTTTCCTCTCCCCAACTATGCCAAACTTTGACTTCTTTTGAAATTTCCTACTTAACTATACCCATTGATACTCACAAAATGGTATTGCTTGAGAAAATGAAGATCTGTAGGTAAGACCTCTGTCCACTTCCTTTCTTACCTACAAACGTGTTAGCATCTGTCCCCACTCCCTGATGCCCCCTGTCCCAAACGTTCCTCTGTCTGCATGGAAGAGGGGTCTTTGTCTGTCCAAGGTTAGTCTTTCCCTTGTACTTTGGATCCCCTTTTGCCTCCAGTGGCCCCACCCTATCACTCATACACATTCTTCCACCGTTTCCTAAATATCTCTCAACTGGCTTCCCCTCTTCGTATACACATGCTTGAATCTTTCCCATCTTAAAGGAAACATTCCCTTGACCACACCTCACTTTCATTTATTGGAAAATTACTGGCATCTCTTGGTTGTAGTAGTCAAGACATTTTATTATAATTATCAGTGAAGGAAAACCCAATTTAAATTGTCTTGGACAAAAAGGGGAATTTATTTACTCCTACAACCCAAGGAAGTGGTGAACCAACAAAGTGTGAGAAGGATAGGGATGCAGCCAAGACTTAGGAACAATGGAAGACTCAGTTGCCCGGATTCTCTTTCCATCTGGGCTCTATATCTGTCTGTTGCTTCATTTTCTCTCAATACAGTTGAGCTTTCCCTCATGGCAGGAGACAAGGTTCCTGAATTTTGCAACACACAGTTTGTCTTAGTCCATTTGGACTGCTATAACAAAATACCATAAACTAGGTGGTGTATAAACAACAGAAATTTATTTCTCACAGTTTTGGAAGCTGGAAAGTGCAAGATCAAGGTGCCAGCAGATTTGGTGCTGGGTAAGGGCCTGCTTCCTGATTCATAGATCACTGCCTTTCAGTGTCTTCACATGGTGGAAAGGGAGAACTTTGGTCTTTTCAGTTCCTTATAAGGACACTAATCCCATTCTTGATGGTTCTACCTTTATGACTTACTCACTTTCCAAAGGCTTCTCACCTCCTTTTGCCATCATATTGGGGGTAGTATTTCTGCATATGAATTTGAAGGGGCGGGGGGTACAAAAATATTCAGTCCACAGCAGCTTCTATCATCAGAGAAGGATAGCCTCTATTCTCTGAATTTCGCATTAAAATCTCCTGAAAAGACATCCATTGGCTTAGCTTGATTCCATTACTCAACATGGATAAATCACTGTGTCAAGGGGAAATGGGTACAGTTTTCCAAGGGCTTGCCCTTGAGTCAATCAGCTGAGATCAGGGATGGGATCATATACTATTACATCAACCCTATGGTAGCCACATGAACGGTGGCAATTCCAAAGAGAAGGATGAAAGAAATATCAGCAGACACTACCACAGATATCCATTACAGGAACCTGCACTGAAATGTGGCCTTATTTCTCACCACTCAGCTGAAACATTTTTGGTAAGGACATTGTCTCTATATTATCAGATGAAATGGAAAACTTTTCTTCCCTTAGCATACAGGAACTCTCACTCATCATTTGTCATTGTTGACAGCCCCTCCCCCCTTCTTCGAAGTTGCTCCTGCAGGTTTATGTGATACCATTTAGTCCTGATATCTCATCTATGGCAACTCTTCCATCCTGTCTATTATCAGCTCTTTCCCTCTGTTATTTCCTCTTTTCCCAAAATACTATAAAAGCCCCCAGCTTATTATAACAGCTTCATATGACTTGCTCTGATTTAGTATCTGTCTCCTTTAATTTATCATTGCTTGTAGGGTGCACATTATGAAATGGAATTGGATCCAAATAAGTGTACATGCTGAAAATAGTTCCCTGTAGTTTTCCATGTAATATTCAAATTTCTGAGATCAGCACACTGCAGGGTCTGAAGCCCACTCACTTTCTGTTTCTTTCTTTTACTGCTGCCATCTCTATAGTCACTTCACTTTTTTAAAGTCACTAAAATCAATCCCAGATGGAATCAGAAAGATGTATAAACAATTAAAAACAGGATAAAATGAGAAATTTAGTAGTTTGTTAGTGAACAGTTACATTTTTGAAGGTTTTAATTAAGTGTAAAATAAGTGTTTATTTTTAAAATAAAACATTGATTTAATTGAGTAATAAATTAAATTTTGGTATTAATAGTTCAAACAAAAACAAAATTAAAAGGCAAATGACATACTAGAGGTATATATAATACAGACCACTTCATACTATCCACAGTATATAAATAGCTCTTACAAATTAAAAAGGAAAGCACTATGACCCCAGAAGAAGAAAAAAAAAGAGGTCATGGATAAATATAAATACACTTACTTTTAAAATGAAGAGAGATAGACCAAAAATGTAATACTGGTTACTGCTATGTTTCAGAGGTAGGGGTAATTTTTATTTTTATTTTTTTTCTTTTATGTATTGTACAAATTTCCCACAAATTTTTATTTCCATTAAATTATATTTTACTTCTAAAAATATAATGTAAAGTATGCATAAAATTGCTCTTTACAGCAGGGTTTAAAAGTGGTGAGAAATTGGAAACAACCAATGTCTTAGAATAGTCGAGAACTAAGTTTTTTGAAAGTCTTCCAGCCCATGCTGGATTAGGTTCTAACTTCCCAGTAAGGCCAGCAAAGTTCTTTATCTCCAGCTCATGCTTCCTTTCGGCCTCATCCGCTGCTACTAGGCCAGAGGTACTCTTGTTTCCTGAAACCCTAAGTTACCCGCAAATCCTGTGCTCTCTATCTGGCCCTTTAACATGCTCATCCAACCTCCTGGAACACCATCTCCCCCCTTGTCTGCCAGGTGGGTTCTTATTTTGCCTTCAAGACTTCAAGCATCATTTCAGTAGCTTTTTTCTGATTTCCCCAGACAGAGCTAGGTACTTTGGTTTCCATGTTCCCATAGAACCCAGTGTGTCAGTTCAGGTCCAAGACTGAGTTGAAGTAGAAGAGATTTACTGAGGGAAAAGTTTCTGGAAGATAAAAGGCAGAGGGAGCAGCAGAAAAAGAGGAGAGGCTGCAGGCTGTGATTCAGATCTAAAACTTAGAAGAGAGTGAAAGGACGACTGGTCAGGAAGAGTTTCAAAATGCTGTGCAAAGTCTCAAGCATCCCAGTGGGGAGGTCCATTGTAGATTGCCGTAGAAGAGCTTAGCATTGGGCAGTGGCCAGGCCCTACTTCCCCTGCTACGTTCAGTCATTGGTGGGGGATGTCCAGAAAGAGTGTAGCAAGATCTCAAATGCTACAACAGATCCTGAGGTTGCTGCAATTGGAGGCTGTCACCTACATTCCCTCCTTGTCATAGGTTTTCTCTTCAAGAGAAATCTAAGTGACACGCCAGTGTGGCTGTGTATGCTATAAGATCATAGGCTGCATAACATTGTCACTAATTGTTTACTTGTCTTTCCTCCTGCATTAAGTGCCTTAAAAAATAAACAAAATTTTAAAAATCAAGTGATAAAAGTATTTGTTAATTTTTGATATGTATAGATATTATCTTTTTCATCTTCATATCCCTGGATAGATGTTTAGTGTTTGATAAATAATTGAGCGAAAAAATGAATACAATGAAAAAACAGTGTAGTAATCTGTTATATCTTACTTCCAAAAGTATTTTCTTTGGCTTTGCCAGAGCATCATAAACCATAAAGAAAGCATATTTGCTACTCTGACTTCCCCTTCTATTAATTTCATCTCACCAACTATTTGGCTGTGGCTTTTTTAGAAGCAAAAGATAGGAAAATGCCACAGGTCCCAAATTTGAACAAAGGAACCAGAATGCCAATATTTTTATAATAAAGATATCAAACTCATGTACACAGGGGCACAATAGCTATTCTAAACCTTCATCTCATTCTTTAATACATTGGAGAGTTCTTTGATAAGCTCCCATTTCACTGAGAAAATATAAGCCATCTATCAGGCATAAATTCCATCAGATTCTCCTACTGTCTATCATCTGTTTGAAAAGCCCCTTAAAAACCACTATTATATGAAGACATGGAGAATTACAGAAGTATCAGGTATTGCAGGCCCTACATGTGCCAAGCACTGTACTGTGTGATTCTCCCCAAGCTTAAATTAAGGACATGGACCTCAGGGAGGTTATGTGGCTATCCAAAGCCAGATCCTATTTTTAGAGCAGAGATTTGAAGCCAAATTTATTTGACTCCCAAACCCAAGCATGTTATCCTCACACCACCATTGACTCTAGTTTTAAAATCCCTATTCAAACCCAAAGGAAACCTAGTTAAATCAAAACCGAATTGCTCTTTCACATTTCTAGAAGACTTGTGGGCAGCACATCAGAGACTTTTGGGAGAATTGGACTGGTTGACCCCTGAAGGCAAAATTATTTGAATGTGACTTGCAAGATACTATTAAGTAGTCTAGTTAAGGCTTGGATATTTATCTAATAAAAGCAGGTAAGCATTCTCTCACAATCATTATCCACTCCTTTCTAATTACCATTAAGAAAGTTAGAAGTTCACCAGATATATTTGTTTAGAAAGTTTCATAGAGCTAAAAATGAATGATTATCTTTAAAAAACGTTGAGTTAGTCATGCAACAGGAAAATCCAACAAAAACCAATCTCTTTATCTGTAGGTGATTGCAAAGACAGATAAAATCAAGAAAATGATCACTAGTGCTGTTATTACTCTACATGTGGTCAGCATAATAAAGGGATGAAATAAATCCCCAGTTTAAACACACATTCTCCAATGTGGATTGAAGTCATGAGCAATCTCAACTTTAATCCAATATCTACCTTGCTATGTAGAAAAGCTTATTTAATAAATGTTAAGGCTTTTTAAGAACAGCGTTAAATTGCCTTCTTTATCCTGCATCCCCATAGGACTTACTTGAAATTTTTCTCAAGTAAATGCTTGTTTTGAAGAACCATTTCTCACCCTTGCGAGTGCGGAAATAAATCACTTATATAAACTCGAAACTGCCTAGTGTGATTTTTATAGAAATAACAACTGCGGTGCAACAATGGAAGTGAGGGTGGGAGTACCAATTGTTATAAATATATCACTAATAACGTCAGTGTATTTCCCTTGTCTTCCACACAACTATCTCTGGGGAAATAAAAACACTGTTACATGCTCCTTTGAATTCCTGTGATTGTGCCATGTACATTCGTCTCTCTAGTCTTGGGCTTGTGGCTGATGGCTGAGGTTATCATCCTGTATGTCACACGCAGCCACTGACATAGAGTTGAATCAATGGAAAAGAGAGACACATGATTCATGAGTTCAGCAATAAATCAGACTGAACCAACAAATCTCAGCTGGAAAACAAGAGGTTTCCAAAGGAAACGATATTGAATATAAACCCTTTCCTATGATAACTGTATTTGTTTCAAGTTCCTAAACCATTGAAAGTGATGACATATCTAGCTTTACAAAATGCCTAATGCGTCATTTCCTTCCCTCTCTCCTCTACACCCTTTTTTTCCTTCCCCCACCCCCCCCTAACTTTTAGGAAAAGTGCTGAGGATAGCAAGCTCTACAAGATTATACTCTAGAACTTAGATCTGCCTTAATCCTGATAGATTTTTGCCTTTTTCTTTAAATAACAGCCATCCTATAGAGAAACAGGTGTGCAATTTCTCTGCAGTACTTCTGTATTTGGTTTTTGTGATGTTTCTACATGGGTGTATTAGTACGGATACTTGCGGCTTTTAAGGGAGTCTTATTTTGTAATTATTAGTGCTTGAGCCATGAGTCAGGATTTCTGCATAGTGAATCTCTCAAAGAATGATGAAGGATGCCAAATAGTGGCAAAGCATCACAGTCTTAGTTTGATAATTCCAATGTCTGTGTCATATTTCAGTCTGATTCTGCTTTGTCTTTTTGGATTGTGTTTTTTCTCGGCTGTTAGCATGCCTTGTAGTATTTCATTGAAAGCTGGGCATAATGCATCAGATAACAGAAACTTAGGGAAATAGGCCTTTAGTGTGAGATTTAATATTAATCTGTTCAGGAAGTGGGCTGTAGTTAATATTTGCTGTAGCTGTAGGTGCCTCAGGCTTCAAATTTTTCTAGTGTCTTTGTTTTTGTCTCTTCTATTGATTTGGGGCTTTCCTAAGTACTATTTCTCAGAGAGATTCTGAGTCTTGCAGCTCTCTCAGCTGTAAGCCACTGTCACACTGGAGTCCAGTTTATGCAGCTTCTGTTCCAGGTAAGCAGATCTCAGCTATAACTTTCTGGATTTGCCTTTCTCTCCAGATTTTGTGATGACAGTTTGCTCTGTGGTCTCAGTTCTCTTATGGGGCCAAGAAAAGTTGTTAACGTTCAGTTTGTTCCACCTTTTCTTGTTATAAGAATGGGAGAGATGACTTCCAAGCTCTTTACAAAATATTAGAGCCAAAATTAGAAGTCCACATTACTCTCTTGGGAATAAGCAAATAGATTCACTTGTTTGTTTAATCAAAAAGAATCCAAATGATTGCCCCAAAATGTTCCTAGAGTTTTAGTTTTGTTTGTTTTTTTTTTCCTTGTTTCTTGGGGGTTTTTTAGCAATAGCAACAAGAATCTATATGTTTTCAAAGCTAAAAATAAAAATCAACTATACAAAAACATAAAATGCACACACACACACAGATTGGTAAAGCCATTTGTCCCTGATATTGAAGTTGTCAATACAGGACAGCAGAACCACAGCCCCTTTTCTTTGTATGACAAGGGGCATTGGGCATTGAGTTCAGAGTAATCTCGAGGTATTTATGCAGTCATTCAACAGCGACCCCCCACCCCTCAAGATTTCGCACTTGGAAATTTTCCTGCCAAAGCACAACCAACTGCCTACTAACTCTTCTACCTCTTTGTCCCAGGCAGTTATAACAAAAATGTTTTACTGCTTGCTTTTTAAATAGAGTCCCATGGGCTTGTAGCTACGTGAAATTCATCCTGGCCTCTGGGATTGACTCCTACCCAACTTGCAAGTAATAATCGTCTAACATCCAGATAAAGTGGATGACTTGTTGTTCATCACCATATGCCTTGACACCTTTATTCACGCTGCTTCCCCTGCCTGAAAATACTACTCCCTTTATTCCGCTTTTAGGAATCCTACTAATCTTTTAATTAATGATAACAACTTCATAAATTTATTCAACTCCATGTGAATTTGTGTCTTTGAAATGCACAGCCCTTTATGTATACCTCTATAACGCATTTACTATACTCTGACTTTCACTGAAATTTAGGTGCACCTGTTTATCTCCTCTGCTAAGTGAATTTTAATTTCATTTAAGATGTAGCTTATATGTGGTATAAGTTATCAACCTTATGCACGAAGGAAAGAAATTAGGTTTGTGCTGGGAACTGTGAGTTACAAAAGTTTGTTGAATTATATAATCTGTGAACTATATAATCTCAGAGTTGATAAGCATTGTACACATTCAAGGCAATATATTAGATAGATGCATTCAGGGAATAAATTTTACTTATAATCAGGCCCCTACATGGTATTGGTTCAATATTCAGGGTCAAGAATCTTCTAACACTCTTTGGGCAGTATCCCTCATAGAGCATTAATGCTCACTCTGAGGCTCCTTGTCTATGCCATCCTTCTGTTTAGTCATACGCCCTGGTAAATCTCCCATGAGATTATTATTTAGCATCTAAAAGATCCTGGAGTTTGAAATTTTAAAGCTTCCACTTTTCAATCTGTCTTCCAGGCTGTTTAAGTATGAAATAAAACAGATCACCCAATGAACATCACTGTTTAGATTCTATTAAGTGATCTTTAAGTTTGAATTTAACTACCTCCTGTAGTAAAACCCAGTGTTGGGGTTTCCCACTTTCTCATTTCTGAAATTTTTTGTGTCTTTCCCAAATGTATTTCAATGTGAAAGAAAAAGACTATATATCATAGAACTTTAACAAAGTGCTGATAGCTCTCTTTGTAAGTTAGAACTATTTGCTTATTAAAAAAACAAAGAATATGGCATCTGAACTCAAAATTGAGGTTATATTTCTTATTGCTGAAGTCAGGAAATAAATAATGAAGCTGAAAAAGTCAATGGAAGAGAAACCTAACTAATGAAAAGGAAGCTGAAGCTTCCATGAGGAAAGGCCAAAAACAATTAGGTTTTATAAATCAGGAATGACAAAGGGTAGGAGGAGGATGAGATTAAAATGGATAAAACCATTAAGTTATCGAATAGAGCACACATAGCTAAGTGATTAGATTTTAAAACAATAAAACTAAGGAATATCCTTTGAAGTCTGATAGAACTCAGAAGCAGTACTACTTAGGAAATGCTTAAACTGGTAAAATGGACTCCACAGGTAGGGCTACATGGCAAATTAAATAGGCTAAAGCAGGGTTTCAGTGAAGCAGTAGATAAATTCTGCAGATTATAAAGAGAGAGATGAAATCCATGAGTATGTAAGAAACCTCTGTTGTTGTGTAGATTATCTCTAACATTTAGACTTCTTTAATGGCATGGATTTTAGCAAGAATTGACACCCTACATGGACATTTAATCTGATGACATGCATAAACGCTAATAGACTCAAGTCTGTGTACCACAGATAATTTAGGTAAATCACTGTTCTCAGTTACCGTATTCACACAGCAAAATATTGCTCTACAGGATGGGGTTTTAGACATTTTCGAGCGAGTTAAATCAAAGAATAGCTTTTGTAGGAGGAGGTAATATTGTCTGACGAAAATGTAATGACTACAATATGCAGCAATTGCTTAAGGCGGGAACTGATTTCTATTTTAAACTGATGTTGCCTTAAATGGCAGGCTAACCATTTCTTCAAAGAAAGAATTTTTATACTAGCAATAACAATTTATAATATATTAGGCAAATCTTTGCAAATACATAATACTCCCTGAACTAACAGCATCCATTACAATAAGTAGAGTAATTGACTAATAATTCAATCTGTTAAGCAAAAAATTGTATAATTTAGAAAACAAATAATAATTGCTTGATAACAATGCTCGTGAAAATTCTTCCATTCTCGATTTCTTTTTTCATTTATTTGAGTCAGCATGTTTCTAATTATCTAGACATCTTCAATTAACAGAAAAAAACTTACAGATATTTCAGTTTTTATTTAGATGTAAGATATGGATAAATATAGTTATATCTAAGGCTGGATAAATTATTAATTCTTTGTATGATAACACTAATTGGCCTTTATTTGCTGTAAATATTGCTATAAATGATTCAAATTATCTCCCTCATTAACCTGTGCAGTGTGATCCAATCAAAGAAAAGGGGAAATATTATGAAAAGTCTGTTTGACATATCTGAGAAGTAGGTATAATCTAGTGGCTGATGTGTGGGCTCTAAATTCAGGTTTCTTAGGTTTTGAAACCAAATTCATCCCTGCAGAGCCTTGGGCAAATTATTTAAACTATCTCTCCCTGAAATTCCTCATCCGGAATTAGCTATCTTTCAGAGTCATTATGAGGATTAGATAAGATAATACAGAGCACCAGAAACAGGGCTAGGTCCATTGTAAACATTTTATAAATGTAAGATAATATTGTTCAGGCTTTTTCTGTTCATATTACACACAGCAATGAAGCATTTTATGCAATGATGTTAACATTTTATCAGATTGCACCATAATACTGGCAAAGTCTATTTTCCATCTCTCCTCACTGATATTTATGAAGTGCAACATAATACTAAACTTTCACTCTTTAACTCTTTACTCAGAATGGTATTGTATATGACTATGCTAGTATTATCAGCAAGTCTTTTGCTTTATCTGTGCATTAGTTCAACAAATATTGATTGAGCATTGATTGTGTGCCAGATGGATTCCAAGATGTAAAGCAATTGCCCCTGTACTGCTGTCCATACTTAGAAGGCTTCCAATCACCAACATCTCTAATCCCTTTTTTCAAATTTTAAGCCGTGGTCTGTTCTAGCTTTCCTGCCCCAACTCTGATGACCCTGGACCATGCCTGCTTCACCATTTTTTTCCTGCTGTGCTTGCAGATAGTTGATATATGTTTATTGAATACGTAATTAAAACAAGGACATGAGAGAAAGGGCCTGAGATGACCACATCCAACCAAAGGCTAGTGAACTATTGCCCAAGTCCAGAAAGCAGAATAACTTAAAAAAAAACAAAAAAAAAACTCACATCTGTGCAAGTTTAGTGATAGCTATAATAATTTAAGACCTTCATAATTAGTGTATCTGTTTTAACCCTTTAGTTATCAATTCCATGATGTTGAAGCATCTGGCAATTGGTTTTATTTTAAGGTTTCCCTTATGACATAATTGTGTAAAGCACTTAAAACCAGGTAGAATCTACTTGCAAGCTGAGTTTTTCCAGATAAAAAATGACAACTCCAAATGGCACTTCATGTACTCTAGCCTGGAACAGATAGAGAAAAAGATGTGAGAGGAAACAGCTAAAGAAGTATTCACAATTGCAAAGATGTGGAAACAACCCAAGTGCCCATCAATACATGAGAGGATTATTAAAATGTGGTACATGTATACCATGGAGTACTACTCAGCCACAAAAAAATGATGAACTACCTCTTATACTTTCCTGAATGGAGCTGGAGCCCATTCTTCTAAGTCAAGTATCACAAGAATGGAAAAACAAACATAACATGTACTCACCATTAAATTGGTACTAATCGATCAACACTTATGTGCACATATGGTAGTTTAAAACTAAAGGAAAATTCTCTTTACGGTGAACAATGAAAAACATTACATATTAGTGTTTGTTTTCTCATTGGAAGCTATGTGGTTACATTCAGAAAAGTCCACCTATCTACAGGTAAGTGCTTATTAGATACATTGAAAACCAAGGCACTTTGGACAAACTTCTTCAACTGGGTCACATGGCTAAGTTAACCAGCTATTGGGTAACAGTCATTGGGTGTTGGGCAAGTGGAAGGGGGAGGAGGAGATGGGTAAATTCACACCTAACAGATGTGGTGTGCTCCGTCTGGGGGATGGACACACTTGTAGCTCTGACTCGGGTGGTGTAAAGGCAATTTATGTAAACAAAGCGTTTGTACCTCCATAATATCCTGAAATAATAAATAAATAAATAAATAAATAAATACGAAAAAATAAAACCTAGATTTAAAAGAAAAAGAAGTATTATCTAATTAGAAACAGCTGAATAAATATGGGCTGGATATTTAAAAGTTTCTTGATGAATGAGTAAAATGAATGCATGAATTGTATGTGATTCAACAAGAATTTTATTAGAAATCTAAGCATCAAGGAAAAGAATTATTATATGGAGGACACATTACAGATAAAAACTGTAGCAAACCATCCCTCCTCAGATACGAGATGTGTTTAAAACCTACTAACCGAGCTATCCTCCACATACCGTCCCTGCCGCCCCGCCTGCCACCTTCACCCTAGCAGTGGGGGCATCTGAGCAAAAAATAAAGATATCAAGAAAACACTCTTCAAAATAACTAAGTAATTTGAGCATTCATTCCCAAAGAACAAAACCTTGATGGAAGTTTCTATAAATTATGGCAAACAAATTCTTTTCTGGTTATTGATATACTGCTAATGTTTACCAAATGTGTATTCCTTTACATCAGGATCGTTAGCTGGTTAACTTAGTCATGTGACCCAGTTGAAGAAGTTTGTCCAAAGTGCCTTGGTTTTCAATGTATCTAGTAAGCACTTACCTGTAGATAGGTGGATTTTTCTGAATGTAACCACATAGCTCCCAATGAGAAAACAAACACTAATATGTAATGTTTTTCATTGTTCGCTGTAAGGAGACTTTATTTTCCTTTAGTTTTAAACAATGTAATTTCTACTAACATGTCAAATATGTGTGTATATGTGCATATACACACATATACTACATATACACACACATATATGTGAGTATATATCTTATAAATATTTATATATGGTGACTATGTAAAAAATAAACTGATTTACAAAAAGGAGCTGCCTTTCTGTGAATCTAGGTAAGAATCACTTCAATTTTATAAATTATGCTCTACGACAGTGTTTCTAACCCAGTAGTTTTGCTTCTCATGTCTATGAATTAAGACCACATATAATGACATTAAGCTGCCATGAATTCAACAATTTTTTAAACTGCTTTCTTATTCTTTGTAAGCATTTATATACTTTTTGAAATCAAATTTAATTCAGGACTTCTTTCAGTAAATATTTACAAAGTAACAATATTAGCTATCTATTTCTGCATATCAAATTATCCCCAAAACCTAGCACCTTAAAACCTCAAACATTTATTGTATTGCAAAGTCTGTGAGGTCAAGACCAGGAGTGATGTAGCCGGTTAGTTCTGGCTCAGGAGTTCTCATTAGGTTGTAGTCAAGCTGCTGGCTGGGGACGTAGTCATATGAAGCTTGATTGAGTCTGGAGGATCCACCCGAAGTTCGTGCTCATGACCATTAATAGGCCTCAGTTCCTTGTTGGCTATTGGCCAGAGGCCTTAGTTCCTCCACAGTAATAGCATCTCCACAGAGATGCTCATGACATGGGTCCTGGCTTCCCTCAGATCAAGTGATGAGAGGGAGACAGAGGAGAGAGGAGACACAGGGTTATTTATAACCTAATCTGGGGAGTCATATACCATGCCTTCTATCGTATTCCTCATGTAGGCTTGTGTTTTAGTAGAATGAGGTAGACACAATGAAATAGAAAAGCATATAATTTGTCAGAGTAAAAGGGGAAAAAGAGGGAATGGGGTTTATTTTAGATAGGTAGCTAATTAGTGGAGTTCTGAAGCGTGATTTTTGTGCCAATCCTAACTATTTTGATTGCTGTGCCTATTGAAAGATGCCCTACAAAAATGTGACTAAAAGAGGAATTTTTTAAATACTCCACTATTTCAACCCTAAGAAAAAGTAGGGCTATAGCCGGACCTCAAAAGAAGCCAGAATAAGGGAATCGAAGTCAACAGAGCTCTTCGAACCACCCCTCTTGGCTAGTTGTTTACATTATCCCAATTGTGTACCTACCCTGCCATTTGTTAAAGGCCACCAATATCTCCTATGGAAAACTGCTTCCCTGATCTACCTAAAAACAAAGAACAACAACAACAAAACAACCTCAGAGAGAGGTTTTGATTGGGCAGCTTGGGTCACATAACCCCCTGCCCACCACCACCACCACCCATCAGCCAGAGCCAGTAAGGCTGGATCATATGGGACAAAAATAGTCTGGGCAGGGGCAGGGAGGGAGAGTCCAACCCTGTGTGGTCAAGATGACTCCCAGAAAAGAAAAAATACCCCAGGGTAAAGAAGCTTTTCCAAGAGTGTAAATTACATATAGGTCGATGCAAACTTTAAAAAATATGTGTGTGTGTGTGTGTGTGTGTATAAACTTGTTATATAAAACTTGAGACATTTCCTCAATGATGCAAGGAAAGACAGATTTGAGGGCATAACTTTAAATATAAACTCTGGTAAAACTGAACCACTTCTTCAATGTCTTTGTAATATTTGAAGTTTTATTTTAGTTTCAACTATACATTGAAGTATTTTAGACATTATATTAAAAAACAGAAATCTGGCTTTATGTGATGGCTTTAGGAAAACAGACTGAAATTATCTTAGTCAACAACATTAACATGACATTGGGCAGCAATTATTTAGATGCTGCTTTTCAAAAACAGCATCTGGAGACTGAATTCCTGTTTCTCTTTGGCTTACAAACATCATTATTTTTCTGCTAAATATAGGCCTATGTATAATACGCATTTAGAGTCTGGGTCTTTACCCTATAAGGAAAAAGTAGGTGTGGAACTGTCATAAA
Source organism: Indri indri (assembly GCA_004363605.1). Lineage (NCBI taxonomy): Eukaryota > Metazoa > Chordata > Mammalia > Primates > Indriidae > Indri > Indri indri. Next base: position 14,091 of record RJWJ010007469.1, read on the forward strand.
ATAGATAGTGCTACAAATTCCACTGGCATCAATAATGAGACCCAGCTGTGCATGTTGAACTCCTCAAAGACCAAACTTGTGACATTGCATACATTTAGCCAAGTCTCATTATTTCTGAGAACATCTCAGAGTTGCTAAAAGTTCTATTTTGGCATATGACAGATGTATCAATAAATGCTGAATTTTTAAAAATAGGTTTTTGTATGTAATTTTGAAAGGTTAGTAAGTTACATACTATCAAAATTTCTGATACGACTTTGGTCTCAGATCTGCACTAATGTGGATGGTTTATGTCCACCATTATGGAAGCTCCTACCTGAAACCATTTCTCCATCACAACACTATCATCTTCTTCACAACAAACATCCAAAGAATATAAAGGAATCAGTCATGCTAATTTGTGGTTCCATATTATAGATATTTAATAATAATAAATATAAAATTAACAAGAGGCATTCGGAAGTAAAAATGGAAACTGACACCATCATGGACCAGTTATTTACATACCCCTCTCTGAGTGTAGCTTATCAAGAGCACATTTCATGTATGTAAGGATATTTTAAGAACTTTCTGAAATAAACAAAAACTAAAGTCTCTGTAGCTCTATACCTGATGCAAGTCTGCTATCTACCAAACTATTTTTTAACTGCTTTCAGTTCTCTTAGTTTGTTTTCAAGTTGTTATTGTGTAATTGTCATAAAGACCTTGACCATATCTTCGCACCAGTGACTGGTGAACCAATCACTGAGGCAGTCAATCCTGCCCATTTCCTGGTCGTTGATCATCAAAAGAAGGCAATCTAGTGCAACCACCAATGCCAATAATTGCACAAATTTAGCTTTTAATCCACCCATAAATATGTCCAGCCTATTAGAAGCACACCCTTGCTAAGAGACTCCCTCGTGCAGCCTGATAGTGTCCCCATCTTAATATTTACCTTCCAAGAACCAGAAAATACATTAATACAAATAATCTCTGATATTTCCTAGACAGTCACTCTATTATAGGCACTATACTGAATGATTTACAAACATTATAGAATTTCGATCTCATAATGGAGGCAATATTCTTATTCTCCCCTTTACCCCAAAGATACTTTGAAGTAAAATGATTCCCTTAAGGCTGCCGTACTAAGTCAATGGTCAGGATTCAGAGTTGCTGAAGACCACGCTCTTCTCTCTTTCCCAGACTCCTTTCCTTGCAAAAAGGCATGATTCTCTCCTTTTCTAGTGCAGAGGTTTAAATGGATGACTGTTAGCAGGAAGGTGTTGGAATAATTGCCTGCCACTCACAAATGAGTCTTTGGGGCCTGGACCAATACCTGGCCCTCCTAAGAACTAAGAGAGTTGATATTTCATTGCTCTAAAACAGATGGATCTTAATCCAAAAAATTAATAGCAATGATTAACCACAGAAGGGTTAATCTATTATAATGTACTTTTAGGGTAATAAAGGCCACCTAAAGAAGACAAAAGTTACATTATGTGATCAAGCTGAAGCCACTATAACATTGTTAAATATCAATGAATATTCTCACATATGCATGGATGAGAAGGCTCACCTACCTGACCAGCCCTTATATATTTACCTTGCCCTCTTCCCCCTACATCCCGTCTGGGACTGTTTGGGAAGACAGAGTCCTATGTGTTTGGTTCACTTACTCTTCTACTATGAGGATTTCTAATAATCAAAACAATTCATGGTTTGGGGCCTGAAATATATTTGCTCATGCCACACGAACAAGACCTTGGCATGATTATTTCTGTTGTCAGTCACTTCCAGAAATCTGTTGTAACGAGCAGCGTAGTGACAAGTACAGGAAATGAATCACTAACCTTTGACCTTCATCAATGTCTATGTCTACAATTTAGAGCTGATGTATGTTTAAACGTGACTGAGTTTTTCAACTGAAAATGCCTACTACCATTGATTGCTTTGGACTCTAACTCATCTTTTGTTAATGGCTTAGGCCTTAAGTAAATTTGGTAACTATAAAAAATAATCTAAAAGCTGGAGGGTGGAAAATAGTTTTTGTTATTGGTAAATTAAGCAGTAGAAATATTTTAGGAAATATTTAGGGAGCTCTTCTAAATGATTTGGAGAAAACGTTGCTAAGACAATGACTTTTAGCCTTTGCTTCTTATCCCTGGAGCAAATTCAGGTTTTCCCTAGAGTAAAGGGAAAAGCATTGTTCTCAGACTTGATCCTCTCTTGACTTCAGAGAAGCTGTGTTATGTCTGGAATTCCAAAGGAAAAAGACCAGTTGTGCTTTTTAGGCAAATCCATTTGCATTTAAATATTTCAGATTAAATAACTTAAATATGCTGTTTTTAGAGCTGAGTTTAAGCCCAAAACATTGTTCCTGTCTCCAATGATAAACATTTTCAGGAAAGACATTCCTCTTGAAAACAAAGCTCCTTAAAATATCATGTGCTCTAGCTAATTTTACACCAAAAAAAAAAAAAAAAAAAAAAAAAAACCACTATCATGAAAAAATACATATAAAATATTTGGTGACAATACTGAAACCACCCTGTGGTAAACAAAGGGGATGAAATATTTCCTCAGTATATTTCTTGGTGGTAAATGGAAACCACCAAATATTAGGTTACTTGCTTGTTGACATAAAACATCACATTTGAAAATATGATGATAATAGTATAGTAAAATATAATATTAAAAATATACATACATACATAATAAAAGGTGATGTGTTTTTATCCCCCAAATTTGTATAAAAGATTAACTGCTTATTTATTTGCTTGTATGTAAATGATTAAATATACCTGAGTAACAACAATGCTTTTCCTACAAATATTTGACTCTGTCATAAGATATGGATTATTTGTTGTGAAAATCTAGATTGACAGATGAATAAATATATTAGAAATAGTCTAAATATGTTGCAGCTCTTGTTCTGGATAAGTTTCATGCAAATATCCTAGGATAATAATCATTCATGCACTTTTTCAACTAACGTGCAATAGGAAAAATGCCATGAAAACATCTGTATCAAGTTCCCGATTGTCAAATTCACCTAAATGTCAGGTCTACTTTCTTACCAATTGTCAAAAAGAGGTAAGTTATCTTAAATTTATCATGAGCATGTGCCTTGTTCTAGAAACAGACTTCCCATATCCTCACACCCTCAGATGTGTCTACTAGCACTCTTCTTGTGCAATTTCAGGCATGCCCAGTAACTACATTAATCTAGAACAAGGAAGGATATAGTTCAATAGACCACCCCTCAACCTGCCTCAGCTTAGGGATCTCTGAACTTATTCAAGCTCCCAGATCTAGAACCTGAGAGCTCAATGTTCCCACAGGGATGCTCGAATCTCAGACTTCTACTACCAGGAATGGAGAATTAGGTAATTAAGAACAACTTTTCCATTGAAGGTAAATAGGTAGGTAGATAGAATAGATAGGTAGATAGATGATACATAGATAGATAGATATCTTATATACATATATATACACAGACATATATTTGTTATTTTAACATGCTTGATGCCATCAAAGAGTTAATAGGCAACAGAGAACTATTGTGCCAAGGGTCCAGAGAATTAGGAAGTTCATAAAAATGAGCCTATCATTTTGTGTCCACTTTTGCTGCCTCCTGGCATTCACCAATCTATTTCGGGGGAGAGTCAGGTTTTTTCTAGCCTTGCGGACTTTAAAATATAAACAATGTAAATGTAAAATGGTGCAACTACTATGGAAAACAGCATGGTTGCTCCTTAAAATATTAAAATAGTACTACAATATGATCCAGCAATCCCACTTCTGGGTACATATTGCAATGAATTGAAAGCAAGGTCTCGAAGAGCTATTTGCACATTCACACCTATAGCAGTAGTATTCACAAGAGCCAAAAGGTGGAAACACCCCTAACATTCATCAACGAATGAATGGATAAACAAAATATAGTATATACAAACAATGAAAAATTATTTGGCTTTAAAAAGAAGGGAAATCTTGTCATGCTGCAACATTGATGAACCTTGAGGACAGTAAGCTATGTGAAATAAGCCAGTCACAAAAATACAGATACTGTGTGATTCCACTGGTATCTAAAGTAGTCAAATTCATAGAAACAGAACGTAAAATGGTGGTTTCCAGGGGTTAACTGGAGGCAGAAATGGGGAGTTGACCTTTATTAGGTAGAGACTTTTAGATATGCAAGATGAAAAAGTTACAGAGATCTGTTGAACAATAGAATGGATGTACTTAACACTATTGAACTGTATACTTAAAAATGGTTACTATGGTAAATTTTGTATAATGTTTTTTTTTAACCACAATAAAAATACATAAACTGTGTAGATAGTCAAAGGATTAACCACTCTTTGGATTCCCTATTGCTATATGCTGCCTACCTCTCTGTAAGCTACTCAGTACCTATACTGCCTCAGCTGTGTTGCCCTCAAATGCCAGCCTCGCATCACCACTGCCTTCATAGGAAGCCAGTCTCCTGTGCACTTCCTGTGAGACTGTGTGAGTAATTTTATTGGGATAATTCATAGTTGATAAGCCTTTTCAGAACTGCTTTCTCCAAAAGTCACAATAACTGTTCTTCCTAGCAGAGTCCAAAAGAGAAGAGGTATTTCTTGTGCATGCATCGCTAAGGCAGCTAAACAGCCTTATGAAGTTAGGCATGGCTTTGAAAGCCCGGGATGATCCTTTACCTTGACAACGCTATGCTATAATTCTGGGCTGTTCATTTACACTTGAGCTAGAGATCAAATTGTTCACCTAATGTGCAGTAAATAAAGTTTCAGGAAAACCTTTTTTTCCCTTTAAATTTTGGTTCAAATAGTTCTATTTCCTTACAATTAAATCTCAAAGCATGATTGGAAACGTTTTAGGGATGTCAGCATATTTTGATGGAAAGGTTTCTATTACCAGAGCTTAATAATTAGCAGAAACAAAATAAAAACATTTTTCATTAAATATAATCATTAAAAGGAAGAAAAAGCCTGCTGTGGAAATTCTCCTTTTTGGTGTCTCCTACTATACTGTATTCTGTATTACAAAGAACTTTTCCTTTCTTTAAAAAAAAAATAGCAACTCTCCTTTATTCACCAGTGGATAAAGCCCCAAGTTTCTTTTTTGTCTCTTTTTTACCTCCTTTTACTATATCAGATCTCTGTGGACACTCCATTCAGATATCCAAAGGATAGAAACAAGGAAAGGTGCAAATTAAAGACAATAATTGGAGTTAGAGAAAATGCATAAACTCATCATAAATTATATCTGATATGAAATAACAGCCCCCCAAAAAATACCCTACACATGATAGGATTGTTCTAACATAAAGTGATGATAGTGTTTTCTCCATGACTAAATGGCCTGAAAATAATTACATAAATACTGTGTGTATTGACAAACCAAGAAAGCACAGGTTGGACTGTCTGCTTAGATTGGAATTTCTAATATATTTTTAAGATAGTGCCAAAGACTTCTGAGAACAGTTTTAAGGAGGTCGTAGACCAGGTTACACTCATTTTTTCTTTTACTGAAATGGGTGTTTTGAAAAATGCATCAAAGAAAGGAATATAAAAATTAAGTCACAAGCAGGAGAGCAAATTGTTACCTTTTAATTAAAGTAGACCATAGCTTGAAGTAGCTGAATTATGTTACTTTTCATAGACAGAAACATTTCTTTTCTTATATTTTCTATAAGCAGAAAATAATTAATTGTTTCTTATTTTTAGTTAAGCCTACCAAATTTTCATCACATTAGGGGCATGGACAATACTAGGCATTATCAAGAAATCATTGATAAAATTTTAAATCTTGGATTCTCTTATTTAAAGACACCTCTAATTAATGAGCCATGTTTCAGCTACAGAAGCTGATAAACATATAAAATAAGATGATAAAGCAAAATGATGTCTTAATGAAAGTTTTAATAAAAATGATGTCCAAATACAAAATATTCAAATTTTGCTACTATGGAAGGATAAATGCATTTTCAAAAGGCCCCTTAGGTGTAGGTCACAGAGGTGTGTTCATTTGTCAAAACTCTTCAAACTGTACACTTAAGTCCTGTCCCTCTAAGTATACATAAATTAGACCTTCAAAAAAAAGATCCTTAAATCATAAAGCCCTTATAGCGACAGTCACTTAATATAAGGGAAAATCCAAGAAATAGAAATGCTCATGCTGTTTGCTACGGATTTGTGCAGTCACTTGAAAACTTTTTATGCTCTTACTTCAACTTCTATGTGACCATTGAACCTGGTGCTGGGGGAATGCGTAGGGAAGCAAGTGAATCAACTCTTTCCATGTTTTTCACACACCTTGTCCCTCAGCATTTGTGACTAAGAGAGTTCAAGGTAGGTTTCAAAACCACTCATATCAAGAGGGCTACAAGAAAGCGTTAATATTTTTGTGGCTAAAAGAGCTTTACTTTGTTCTCTTACCAGGGGAAAAGGTTTGTTTTGGGTGAGCTCCCTGTGGCAAACCTCTTGAGGAATGAATTCTGAATTGCAGTCAACCTTGTCTTCAGGAACTTCAGTTAAACCATTTAAAGAGAATATTGGGACATCACCAGTCACCACCTTTCTGACTTCGAGAGGTGATCTTAGCCAATCTGGCATTTTAACAGATTTTCTAAAACACTTCATAAACCTATCTTTATAAAAGCAACTTTGTAAAAGATTCCACATTTACCTGGTCAAAAAAAAAAAAAAAAAATCCTTCACAATGCAAAATTAGTTTACACCCAAGTTTTCAGGAAAGGATTCTTAAAATTTGATACAACTTTTTGCTCATATACAAAAAATGAAATTCATACAATATTTAATTACTGAATTTATAAATAAAGTTTATCAATAAGAGATTTTAAGTCATAAGATAGAAAAAAAAAAAACTTGTGTCCATAGCCGTACGGCCTAAGGCATGAGTAAAGGAAGTAAAAAGAAATTTAAAAATGGCCTAAGGTTTGTTCCCACTTTTCTGTATGTCAGGCTACTCTTAACAGGGTCAGTTTGTCAGTCAGACTAGTTTGTTAGAGCAAGAAGTAACTTTTATCCTTTCCCTCCATTTCACAAAAGGAGAAACTAAGACCCGATTTCTTGTGACTTGATAATGGTCATTCATGGGGACCAAAGACTAAATCTTTACATTTTACATGGTTGCCTTTACATTTTAAGGTAAAATATTTAAGATTAAACTTTAATTAAATATTACTGATATCTAAAACATTGTTTTCCCAAAACAGGAAAAAAAGATCTGTTCAGACTCTGCAATGAATTTAATCAAAAGTACAATCTCTGTAACCAGATAGACATGAATTCAAATCTTACCTCCAAATTCTGGTCCCATAACTAACTAGCCATGTGACCTTGAGTGAATTGCTGAGACTCAGTTTCACTACCTATAAAATCACAAAAATTAATACTGAGCTGGAAAACTGCAGTGAGGGAGTAAATGAGGTCCTGCGAATAAGGTGGCCAAGGGAGGTGGTGAGCGCTATAGGAAATAGCCCATGCTGGGTTTTAAATTCCAAGTGAGAAATGTATGTTTACCTTAAAATTAACTGGCTTTGTTCTTGGGCCTTATGATCAGAGTTACTAAAATATAATTAAGCAATTTAAAATGTAATTATCACTCTATAAAAAATAGTTCTTGAGCTCAACTTGTGGCAGGTATTGCGATGGTACAGAAAGAACACAAAATTTAGTCCCTTGACCCAAGAAAGAGAAATTAATTCATATGAAACCAACAGTGATCCATAAAAGTCTCGGTGTGATCAAGTCTTCAGTCGTGGTTAACAGTCTGAAGTGCTATGGGAAAAGGGAAGAAATAGACCTTGGCGAGGACTAGAACAGAAATCTAGGACTCGGTGGAGGAAATAGGAAAGGAAATGGTGATGAAGATGAGAGGATGAGTGAGGAGGCAGGAAAGTCACCCCCCAGGAGCCCTGTGGAGGGAAGAAAGCTTATGTAAGAAGGATAGACTCAAAGCTGGGTGGGGCCAACTTAGCAAAATATTCATACTCCAAACGCGCCCCTGTAATTCCTTACACATGGCATTGTATATTGTTACTGGGCTCAGCTATGAAGCAACTGAATGTTGACCTCATTTTACGAGACAGGGAGGATAAACACTGTGTTCAAAATAGCCAGACATTCAATTAGCACCCACAATCCTAGACCGTATTTCTCATTCTTTTAGCCTTATTCCTTAACGATGTTCTTAACCATATTTCACACTTAAAGTTCACCTTTTTAAATAGAAATTGATTTTCTACTTCCACTATCCCAGAAAGCATGGCATAGGAGCCAAAAAATCCAAGATTCTTGTCCCATCTATGCCATTAACTAGCCGTGAAGCTAAGAACGAGCCGCCGAGTCTCTAGGCAAAACTCTTCCACGGAATGGTTCCTTCTCGGTCCGCAATTTCACAGGTCCAGCAGGGATTTCACTGACCGGAGAACAGCAGAGAAATATCCACTGCATCTCACAGCCTGAATTCCTGACTTTTCTTTTATACTACGTTTGTGCAAAACTGACAGTCACTGTTATTTCCCTCTATGCCATAAAAATGGAGCTCAAGAATGGGTAGAAAGAATTTATTTTATTGTTCTGCCTGGTAAATAAATATCGTGTTGAATTTGCATGGCGGCTTTCTGATTATTTTCATGTCTCCTGTAAAAGCATCACATCCCTCATAGGTACAGAATCAAAATCCCTGAGATTGCCTGGCAATGCCACTCCAGGACATAGCAGGAAGAGAGAAGAGCTGCGCTGGGGAAAATGAGGAGGACTTTCAGCCTCTCTCCAGGCAGGGAGAAGGCCTGAGAAGAAGCGAAAACATCTGAGCTCTTCTGTGCTGGTGCAGACGTGGTCTTGCAATGAAACTTCAGAACAAAACAAAAATAGAGCAAAGAGCAGCGCCCCCAAACCAACCAGGTCTTAAATATCATGGCGGGACATTTATCTGAATGAGAAGTCGCAGTCGGCATTGGAAGTTCAGGTTAAGACGTTTAATACAGAGCCTTGTTCATGTCTGGAGCCTCAGAGCGTCACCTGGTGCGTGATAACTTGCCCTTGATTTAGGCTCGTCCTTTGAAGAACTTAGAACTACAGCAAATAAACAGCCTCTCGGGACGTGTCTCTGGCCAAGGACTGCCCTCTCTGGCGGGCAGCTCCTGCTGACGCTGTCCAGGCATTGCCCAAGGGGAAAGGTTGCAGCGCGGTCGGAGGGCGCGGGAGGACTCTGGCGGTGATTGATGGGGAAGGGACGAATGAATAAAAGTACTTGTCTGGGGACAGCAGAGACCCCGAGCAAGCTGTGGAAGCTACACTGTCTGGCATTCTCAGAGGGTTTCGTCAGAGCCAGACCTGCCTGCAGCTGAAGGGAGGCGTGCTCCGCTCCCAGAGCAGGCTGCCACCGAGCTGTGAGCCGAGCGCGCCCTGCCCCGGCTCCGCGTCCCGGGAAGAAGGTCCCCGCTCGTCGCTCTGCACCCGGTGCATCAGATCCAAGAGGTAAACATTCTGACTGGCTGTTGAATTAAAATCGTTCATGAAAGTTGTGCTGGAGCTTCGGGTTGGCTTGCTAGTTTGGGATTTCTTTTTTTTTTTTTTAATAAAAATAAAACGTATAGATATAGCAAATTAAAATGAGGTTGGGGTAAAAGAGAGCGCGTAACTGAAGCCACTTGAAGGGGACAGAAGCTTCCAAATTAATGCTGATATTCTCCCAATCGGACTGACTTGAGAAGTCTCCGAGAGTTTCCGAGTCCTCCCGCGCAGTCCCGGGCGCGCTGGGGGAACCGTAATGCAGCCAGCCGGGGACTGGCGACCTTCACCCTCCCGGCGGAGTCTTGGAGGTCAGACGCGAGGTATCGGGATGCCCTTGCAGAGAAAATGCAGAGACTGACACTTGTCGGTGTCCGCTAGGTGCCTTAGACTCCGCAGACCCCACACGCCCTTAGCTAAAACATGTGTCGACTTCCCGTTCACCCAAGAGTTCAGAGCTTTGCCTTGCCCACCCGTCATTCCCTCCCTGGCACACCCCTTCCAGAATGCCCCGCCCACCTGTGAGTGATTTACCCCTCCGCGGGACTCAGGGGAAGGAAAACACAGGAGAGGAGATCTCGAAGGAGACTCCACGGGCGCAGGAGGGTGACGAGCGCAGAAATTCCCCACTGGCGCGTAAACTTGAGTTACTTTTGCGCTCGGATAGCAGCGACGCGGTTGCGCTCTGCGCTAGCGTTTGCAGAGGTGCGGCTGGACTAGCTGACCGAAGTCTCCTGTCTTCATTCCCCTGCTGGTCTCCAGGCTCTGAAAACCGCAGAGTGGCCACCGGACCCCCACCGGAGCTGGCAGCAGCATGCAGCCGCCGCCAAGCCTGTGCCGACGCTCCCTGGTGGCGCTGGTTCTTGCCTGCGGCTTGGCCAGGGTCTGGGGAGAGGAGAGAGGATTCCCGCCCGCAGGAGCCACTCCGCGGCTTCTGGAATCCGCAGAGATAATGACGCCACCCACTAAGACCTCCTGGCCGGGGAGTTCCAACAACAGCCTGCAGCGCTCCTTGGCACCTGCGGAGGTTCCTAAGGGAGGGAAGACCGCGGGAGTTCCGCCGCGCACCCTCTCCCCTCCCCCGTGCCAAAAACCCATCGAGATCAAGGAGACTTTCAAATACATCAACACGGTCGTGTCCTGCCTCGTGTTCGTGCTGGGCATCATCGGGAACTCCACACTGCTGAGAATCATCTACAAGAACAAGTGCATGCGAAACGGCCCCAATATCTTGATCGCCAGCCTGGCTCTGGGAGACCTGCTGCACATTGTCATTGACATCCCCATCAATGTCTACAAGGTAAAGGGTGCCTGCTAATGTCACGGCTGGCTTATAGAAGGGGGCCTGGCTGGAGAGGGGGAAATGAAAGAGCCTTCAGAGGGAGCTTCCTCAAGAAGATCCATCCCCTCCTGTAAGTCAGTAATGATTGCAACCGGTTTCCATTCTGGTCTTCAGTAGCCATTTGCTAAGCCTAGGACAAGTGTAGTCCCCAGACCAGCAGCGTTAGTATCTCCTGCGAACTAGTTGGAAATGACGGTTTTTCCGGTCTCACCCCAGACCTATTGAATCAGAAATTCTGAAGTGGACCACATTACTTTGTATTTTAATAAGCCCCCTATGTGAATATATGAAGTGTAAAGTTTGAGAACTGCTAGTCCTGAAGGATTTACTCCCTAAGTCCGGCTAACTGGGTACACCCTCTACTCAAAAGTGTGTGGTCCATGGACTGGCAGCACTGACATTACCTGAGATTTTGTTAGGAACGCAAGTCTACCTCAGACTTCCTAAATCAGAATCTGCAGCTTAAGATGCCCAGGTGACTCACATGCACACTAATTTTGAGAAGCATTGTCTTGGAGAACCCTGAAATTAGCGGGGCTGGAGTAGGTTTTTAGAAAACAAATGGCCTGGAAGAAAGAGATCCAGTCTAGTGAGTAGGGAAAGCACAATTCACCTGCTGTGAGTGGCTGTAGCTGCTCTTTATTGAATGCCTAGAATGGGCCAAGCACTGGGTTGGATGTGTGACTTCCTTTATTCCTTCCAGCAACCCACAAGTGGATTCTAACCCCATTGTACAGATAACTAATAGGATGCTCAAGGCCAATGAGTAAGAGGTAGAGCTGGGGCTCAGGCCCAAATCTGTCAGATTCTGAAGTGCAAGCTGTATGATGGCACCCCACATGTTACTTTGTGGACAAGACCAAGGAGCATTCAAAGTCTGTAATGGTTTCAGTAGTTAACATTACTGTGTAATTACCACAGGCATCAGAGGTAACAGGCACAAACAGCCAGGGCCTATTTGATTCCAGGTTTCTTTGGAAATCTGGACACATCCAAACATCTTTGGGCCTCAGTTTCCTCAACTCTGCAATAAGGCTGTTAGTGCAGACCTACGGGAGTTTTGTGGTATTAAGAAAGGCAGCCTACGTGAAACAGTTGGAACATTTAAAGGGCTATGCAAATATTTAAAACTCTACTTTGTCCCCATTGCAGCAATAGAAAGTCACACATAAATCACAAGTAAAGTGTAAGGAAGTGGAAATGTGCTTTGTAGATTTGCCTGCAGCCAGCTCCGGCCTCTACAAGGGGAATAAATGGGATGTGGAGTTGGGAAGGGTTGTAGGGGATGCTTTGACCTTTTGGCAGGAGCCCTTACCATAAGGCATGCCTATAAATTTCCCTTCATGGATCTCTGGAAATCCTGACCCAATAGCCATATTTTAAGAAAATTCCAGATGTCTCTGAGATTTAAAAATGAGATTTGGATTAGGATCCAGTTTTCCCCAGAATGAAATACTCCCAGAAATGGGGGATAAATTGAAGAAATCCCAAAATCCTGGGTGGCAGTTGGTTCTGATGAACTCTGAGGGTTTACGTGGAGAAGCAGGGGCTGAAAATGGGTCTCTTAAGTGCAGTCACAGCTCCATTAGGGACAGAAGGGAATATTTTCCTTCTTCAGGAGTCCTAAAGACTAAGTCCTACCATTCTAATTTAGCAGAGGTGTTTCAATTCCATTCTTCAGAACTGAATGGAGACATTTTTGACGACAAGTTGTTGTGAGAAATTGAAAAATAAGTGAAACAAGATCTCTCCCAAAAGGAGGATTATGATCTAGTTTTGCCAGGTTTGCATAGAATTTGAGGAAAGTTCTGTTTAGGGAAGTGCTAGGAAATCTCATGCGCCTAGCCAGGTTAGAAACCTTCCTAAATCAGCCAGCAGCTGAAATGCTGTGTGGAAGGCGGGGTTGCGGATTTTTTTTTTTTTTTTTTTTTTTTTTTTTGTGTGTGTGTGTGTGTGTTGCCTCCAGGCCAGATGTAAATCAGCACTTCCAGGACCATCTTACTTTCTCTGACTGGTTAAATGAGTATTTTCAGTAAACCAGAGACTATCTCATACCACAGGGGCACGCAGGTTGCCTTTCATTTCAAACTCCTTTATTATTGCCCTAGGAAGTTGCATCCTTTTCTCTGAAGCCATCTAGTCATAACACACTGTGTTTTTGCTTCTGAAATAAACTAATGAGTCATTATAAATCTGACCATCCAGTGGTCTGTATTAGCCATAAACAAATCCTTCCCATAGAATTAGATCTCCTTGCTAGGTTTGTCATCATTGAATCACACCTTTTGGCCTTTGGTTTAACTCGAGTCATAATATAATAATAATGGCTGCCATTTATGATGCACTAGGCACTTGGTTTATTGCATTAAATCACTGCAGCAACCTGTGGAAGAGGTATGCTATCATCCCTATTTTAGATCTAAGGAAACTACATGTCCAGAAAGTAAAGAAGTAACTTGCCCAATGTCACACCACTAGATGGTGATAAAACTAGGGTTTGAGCCCAGGCCATCTGACCCTAGACCCTGTAGTCCTCCCTAACCCTCCTCACGGATCAGACTCAGGCACAGCTTGTCCTCCAACCTTGAGTATTGTCAGGACCTCGCTGGAGAGCATCGGTGCAATTATGTGACATATTACCACACAGTAGGATACTTGGTAAGCATTTTCAGGAATTAATTTGCATCATCTGAGGATTTCTATTCCTTGAAATCCCCTTCAGATAGTCTGTATTGTACAATGTCAATAATATCAGAGGATGTTATTCTAAAGACTTTATTTGTCAAAACGCCTAATCCAGAATTAGTTAAAATCCATTTATGCTCCTGAATAATTGTGGCACCATAGTAAGTTTTTAAAAAAATGCACTTGGAATTTCAGAGTACCCAGATATTATACTTCATAAAAAAAGGTAATTTAAGTGAAATATGAAGGCTTTTTAAATGTTTCCTAAAGTGAGAGACTTGAATCCCTAAATCAGGGATTCTGAGTTTTTTTTTGGTTTTTCGGAGGGGTGGGAGTAAGGTGTTACAATTCTCTTTGAGAATTCAATATGCACAATTTCTGGGGGTTCATAGAATCCCCCAATCCTTCTGTTGGCACACTAAGGGCCTAGAGGCCCAGAAATGTCAATGTGAATCTGTTATGTTAATCTAGAGTTCAATAAATACAGAGCTCAGCAAAGTTGACAAATCACAAAATGTCATGCTCTTGCTGGAAGCTGCAATCCGGGCTGTAGAATGGGTGGGATTTTACAGTAAGGTGCTGCGTAGACCCCCTTGAGGAGGGGTAACTTTCAGGTAGAATTAGACCATCCTCCAGGTGTCCGGTGTCGGGGTGAATTTTGTGTTGAAGGCCAGGGAGATGTCTGCAAACACTTAGCAAATTGAGGCTGCTGAAGAATTTCAAATTCTCATTCAAACATGCTGAAAATAATAAACCATGTTTACCCCCTCATCAGCACACACCAGGGCTGTGCCTACATGACACAACACCATCCAGGAGAAAAATGAAAAAGTCAATCATCCAAAGGGGCTATTTAAAGATATGTATGTATATATGTATATGTATAAATACATAAATCAAAATATTAAATGATATAAGAATGTATAGATACATAAATAGATAAGTATCATTTGGCACAGGCCCTGGCACATAGTAAGCAAACAATAAATGTTATTAGAATGTGTGTGTGTGGATAAGAATTCATGTTTTGAGTAGTCTTTGTTTTTCAGCTTTTGTTATTACAAACATGACTACAAATCTATTTATATACCGGAACCAAAAGTGAGTGTTTAAATATCTGAAGTTGGGGTAAATCAATCTCTCTCCTTAATCACAAGCTGCTTATTGTGTCCTTCCTGTATAAATTAAAATAAATGGGATAATCTAGACATTTGTGCTTAGGAGAGCCCGGTATCTGACTACTAAGTTGTAGAAGAACAGATGTCAAAGCTGTATAGAAAGCAAAAGAACTGGGTGTACTGGCAGATGCTAGGAAGGTTTTATGTTGTTTGTTTGGTTAGTCGATTTGGCTTATTTTGATTTAGCAGTGATATGTAACAAGATTTGGTTGCAGGTTGGAGAGAAGTTAAAAATTCTTGAGCAAATAATGACTTTTTAAATTATTTCTGGATTTTACTTAACAATTTCAATCTCTTTGTGCTCCATTTACATGAATAATTGAGTTAATATAGTCAACTCTCAAATATAGCTTCCTTGATGTGTATGGACATTGAATTTAAAAACAAATCGGCTTGTGAACTGATAAGACAGGTGTTCACATTAACTAGACATTAACTAGTCTGAAAGGGATTGTCACCAGTTGTCCAATGGTGGCAAAGAGCTAGAGATTAGGCCGGTGACCCATTGGAGTGCTTTTAGATGGTTTTGCTGTTAAGATCTTGTAGGTTATGAGAAGCAAAGAGGCTGCCTTCATAGTTCTGAAAGGCCAAACTGCTGATCTTTAACGTTTAACTAGTTAAGGTAGCGTACATACAACATTAAAATGCTGGCACGTCAAAATGTGGAATTGCTTCACTGAACCTACAAATGAGTTTTGAATGAAATGACCTTGGCAGGTAATCAGACATTCTCTCCTTGTGACACAATCAGAATTATCTCCTGAACAAATTCACCTTTCTCACTATCCTATCTTAGACTGCTGCTTAGCAATTAACAAGTTTGTGTATAATTAACCAGTTTCACAGTTAAAAGTTGATGGGACACCATCAAGTTTAGCTCTTGAAGCTGTAGTTTTCTGATGAGTGAACTGAAGTGTATATGTGTACAGCAATACAAGAAGTTACCATTGGGAGAGGAGTCTGATTTCTCCCACTTTAATAACACCATTCTCATTTCCAGTCAAGTGTAAATGAGATACTTTAGTAATATTTAAAGATATTTTACTAGCAGAAGCATTTTGGACCAAAAATGAAACCTATATGCTTTTGAGATTTATTTATTTAAAGAAAAAAAAATTGTTTAAGGAGCATCCGCTAAGCACATGTAAAGTATTAGCTTTTAAAAAGTGTTACTAAAGAGTGAGACTATTAGCTCTGAATGATCTGGAATCAATTAACAAATAAAACAAATACCCTGACACCCATCTACTGTCAATACCAGGCAAATGCTTGTGGATAAATTATGTTATGCACGAGACATAAGGGCAGTGGACTTTTTCTACTCATATTTTTATAGATGTTCAAACGAAAAAGAAGGGGAAAGCTTGGTCCCTTCCGTATGCGGGTATTGGTCATAACCAAATAATAGGTCAATAGCAGAATTCAAATAACCCAGAAGCTCAAGACTTCGTATTCTCAATTCACTGCTTCACATGTTGGCCTTAGATTCCTGTGACAAAATGGTGGGCAAATGCTTGGCCTTGGGCAATGAAAGTTCTCCTAGGTCAACTTTCTGGTTCTTCTTGTGTTTGCCTTTGATCTACTGCTTGGTCACTTCATAAATCCAAGCCTCAAAAAACATCAAGGTAATGTTCTCTTTCAATATGGTAAGGTTTATCTATCAAAGGCTTTGCTATTTTTCTTTGCTCACTTAAAATGAGTCATTCAAGATGGACGATATTTCCATAGTTGTACCAGAGGATAACATAGCCAAGACCCTGTTGTCTCAAGGCCAGGGAGCCATGTTCTTCATTTCACAAAGAAAACCATATAAGGTTATCTCTGTGTGGCTAATATGCTATAGTTGATTATTTTTAGAGAAACATGCCAAATGTTAATAAATGATTAAGTGCTTTAAAGGGCGTTGACAGATAAAGCCTGAGCTGAAATAAGATTCAAGATGTAATTTATGATGTGAAACATTCTCTTTCAGGATTTTGCAAAGTTAAGAAGAGGTTTGGTTATGTTTGGGAGATAACTGATGTGGTGTATCAGTATACCTTAGCCAACAACTTCTCTAATTTTAGACTTCTTAAAATTTCTAATGCTTTTATTTTAGAGAGTTATTTGTCTTTCCCTTTAGATCCTTTGTTGAAAATATAAAGAAAATGGCCAAAATGTGGTTATAGAAGAGAGGGAGGGAGAAAGGGGGAGAGAGAGAGAGAGAGAGAGAGAAAATCATTCTTCAATCAGAAATTTATTAGCAAAGAAGCATTTCTCAAGTAATTATCCCTCCTCAAAGCTCAAAACCACATTCATGCATCCTGACCTGTGTCTTCTCTCCACTCTCTCTTCTTCAGTTTCTTTGTAGTTTTCAGAAAGGAGGAAACCTATCCTCAGGATGTTTATACTGTCTTCTTCCACCTCACTCAGTGTTTTCAAACTGTTTTAAAGGGCTTTCAGATTCTGTAGTAACCAGACATTTTCTGATCCTAGCTTGTCAGTGTCCCATAAGATATTCCACAGATGGAATTAGGTTTGAGAATGACATGAAATTATTTAATAAGGTTTGTTGAATCCATTCAGTTTGAGAGTCTCCTTCTGAGCCGGGAGACCATCAGGTTCTCATTGTTCAGTTTCTTCAGGTGCCATGTGATCTTAGAAGATCCAGCTCAAATAAGTGGATATAAGATAGCCTAGGTTTGTGAATGGCATTTGTTATTTCTCTTCATTGGATCTTTTCAAAATATGTGAATGTATCAATGAAAGTTTTAGAGCACAAATGACGGATAAAGTTCAGACAATAGAAAAGCATCTTTAGTGGTCTGTTACAGACTTAGAAATAAATTTTGTTGGATTATTGGTAGAAAAATATATTTGGTGTAAACTTCAATTTCTCCTAAGAAACATTTTCAAAAATTGTTTTCTGTATCTTTGTTTCTGTTAGAGATTTTGTTTCAAGAACTTTAATTCATCATCATGGAGCCATTGTTTCTATTTCAGCAAATCATAGGAGTCCTTCCAGAGCAGGGAAACCTCACTGTTTTGTGGTCGTGTGTGAAACGGATTCCCAGGGACAGGGCCTCTGCCCTGCACAACTCCAGGGGGCACCGTACTGTGCACATTGTGATCTATCTACATGGCACCCCCGAGAGATAAGCTGACATTGTTTCTGACCCACCTATTTCTATCCCACATAGCCTAATCTTTAAGTGATTAAGTGCATTTTGATGGAAGCAGGGTGGAGCTTATAATTCGTATTTGTCCCTGAGGGCATGGGTACAATGTATGTCACGAAAAAAAATTCCTGGCTGGGCACAGTGGCTCATGCCTGTAATCCTAGCATTCTGGGAGGCCGAGGCAGAAGGCTCACTTGAGCTCAGGAGTTCCATACCAGCCTGAGCAAGAGTGAGACCCTGTCTGTACTAAAAAAAAATAGAATAATTAGCCGGGTGTCGTGGTACACACCTGTAGTCCCAGCTACTCGGGAGGCTGAGGCAAGAGGATGGCTTGAGCTGAGGAGTTGGAGGTTGTAGTGAGCTATGATGATGCCTCTGCACTCTAGCTAGGGTGATAGAGTGAGGCTCTGTTTCAAAAAAAAAGGAAAAAATGTCTATGCACTTGACCAGCATATTGACTTCAAATTCAAAGCTAGATTAAAATTCTTTCTCTATGTATGCATACAAAAAGAAAGAGCGTTTGGACATGGAAATCCCTGAATTAAGGTGCCCTAACTTATTAAAACGCTAGTTCAAACCCAGAAAAACTCTTATCTGCTACAGGAAACAGAGATAAACACAGAAGAATACACCCTTTCCCAAAGTTGTGAAATGCAACCATTCCACTTTATCTCTCTTTTGACTCTTACGCTGAAAACATGTCTAGAATGCCAGTCATTGGAAAGAAGTGTTCACAGTCCATCACTAGATGGGACAGACTGCAGTCTGGCAAAGTAACCCTGGTCATCCTCTTTAATACATTACTCACCCACCCTCTAAAATGATCATCTCTTACAATGTCCCTTTGCTAACTGCATCCACCTCCACCAAACTGCCAATCCTCCCAGCAACTAAAGTTCCTCATAGGATCTCATTATATAGTGAGAAACAGTAGGTTCTGTTTTATGTCAATCGTTTCCTTGACAACTTTGAATAGGAGAGAGAAAATGGGAGAGGAATTTTTGTTTTTCACCTTTTCTGGCCTTCTTGGAAGGGCAGAACTCTGGCAAAAGTATACAACCAGCCCTCAAGCCTCAGTTCTAGAGTCCCTGGCTCTGTGCATCAAGAAGACCTGACCATCTGGAGTAGAAAACATAAAATGTAAATACACAGCCATCTCAATTCTCTAAAGAATATAATTAGATATGAGAACTGGAAGCTCATGATAACTATTCTATCATAGACAATTTCCACCTTATGATCAAATTCATTTGTTCATTCATTCATTGTTGTTCAACAAGCATTTAATGAGTGACCACTGTGTGCGAGGCACTGTGCACGGCATTATAAATGTCGTAGAATATTCTGAAACAAACAGTTAAAGCTCAGTGTATACCAGTAATTTAAAAAATAGAAAAAGAAAATGGTATGCATGATTAATGAGGCAAGTGAACATTTGCTTGTGCAAGATGGTTAACTTTGGCATTTCCTGATTTTATGGGGCTTGATTCCTTTTGGCATTAACAGGGGTGTGTAGTAACAGGTTTTATTTTCCATTTAATTTCTCACGTATGTGATTTTTAATTAGAAAAAGAAATGAAAAATGTAAAACCCCAGTTGGAGAGATTTGGTACCCTTAACAAAAGTATGTTTATTTCCTATTTATGCTATGTATCCTTTTAGAAAATTTTTGAAAACTATATAGTATAAAAATAATTTTATGATGTAATATAAAAATAATTTATTTGACTTCTCTGGCTTTTTTCTTTCTCAAACAGCTCTTCCAACATAAAGTTATGAAATCATGGCCATCCTTGAGTAGAAGCCTTATAACCAGTAGGGTCATGTGTTTTTTCAATCTAGCGTTTATTTATTTATTTGTGTTTATCATCCAGAAGAAATGTGCTAGGGAAGCAGTAAAAGACTTAGGGGAAAATGGGTCAGCACAAACATAGGCTATCATTTTGTCAAATGAACACAACATTGCCAATAGGACCTAACACTAGCAAAAGCTATTCAGTTAGTGAAGACCTCAGCATGTCAAATCTGTGTCAGTTATGGGAGTATTTGCCAATTGGTTCATATTTGATAAATGTTAGGTAATGTATATTCAAACTTAATTTTAAATAGAATTTACGATTTTAATTTATGCAGAAGGGACATAGAGTCAATATTGAACTCTAACATCCTTTTTTTGCCATCAGAGAAATTCTTTCAGTACATGTTGGATTTGTCTTCAGTATTCAGACCTTGCCCTTAAGCTATCTAATTTAGTGGGGTAAAGTCCAAAGAAAAAACTAAAAATAGGGAATAAGGAATGTGTTATTGCTGAGTTTAAAGTTAAGAGTTGCTTCCTCTTACGATAAAGTGAATTAATTTCCTCTGCAGAGGGGAAAGCTATATTGTTGGACTTCAAATTATAGATGTAGGATGTTGTTATTTTTGCCAAAGAATGGTGAAGAAACAGACCTCTAGGAATCAGAAAAATCTATCAGAATATTCTGTCACCAAATTTTAAAGATAGCATCTTGGTTGAAAGAGATTTTCTTTTTTTTGGAAAAACTTCACAACTTTTCCCCACCCAGGACTTTTTTTGCATTAAACAAGAAGTTATTGTCTTTGCATTTTAAATAAGCTGGAAGCACTAATTTGCCCAAAGACTCTCTTGCTAGAGATCATTGGATGAAAGAGATGAGCGTCGGTGGGCATGCTTTTGTCACAGAGCATCAGGCTTTGCTGTGTCTCCGCAAAGCCTTCTGATCAGAGGGGCAGAGGTTGAGCTTTTCAGAGTAAGAGCATTTGCAGTCCTGCCAAAGTCATCCTTCTCACTACAGAATAATGGGAACAGTGCGTACTCCTCCCCCATCTTCTGCGGCTGCTCAGAACTAGTAGCATCCTGTTAATTGAAAACGTGAAATACTGAAAACTGATGAAGGTTAATGCTCCCTTTTTCTCTGTAGTTCCTTTCCCTTTGGAAGGGTAGATTAGAAATTTGCATCTCCCAGTATGATTAGGTTTCAGACTATCTCTCTGTTGAACTCAAAGAGGATTTTTACAATTTTCAGTTTGTGTTTCCCTGTCCTCTGTGATAGCTTGGGTCAGAGGTTGGGCTGCAGGCCTCCCAGTGGTATGAAGAGCAATAATCCAATTTCTAGGCTGAGCCAGGAAAAATAGTAACCTCAAAACAGGGCCTGGATTCAGTACAGGGCTCATTTTCATCAGCCAGACTTTCCCTTCAGTGGCGTGGACACTCATTCATCTTGATTCTTCTGATGGCTGTACCTACATGATACCAGTGTTAACATATTTGGAAATAACTTGAGACAGAATAAAATATTCAAAAATATCCAAATGTTTGGACATTATGTGAGTAAAATAACTAGGTGGATTAGTCAGTGTTCTCTAGAGAAACAGAACCAGTGGAATGGATGGATAGATAGATTGATAGATTTATTATGAAAAATTGGGTCATAAGATTATGGAGGTTGAGACCTGCCATCTGCAAGTTGGAAACCCAGGAAAGCCAGTGGTGTCATTCAGTCCAAATCCAAGGCCTGGAAACAGAGGAGTGGATGGTGTCAATCCCAGTCCCAGGGCCATAGAAGATGAGATGAGATGTCCCAGGCCAAGCAGACAGCCAGGAAGCAAAAGGAGCAAATTCCTCCTGCCTCCACCTTCTGTCCTGTTCAGGCCCTGGCAGATGGGATGGTGACCACCCACTTGGGGAAGGCAGTCTGTGTTACTGAGTTCACAGATTCAAATGCTAATCTCATCCAGAAACATCCTCACAGACACACCCAGAAATAAACAATGTTTAACTGGGCACCCTGTGGCCAGTCACATTAACACATAAAGTGAACCATCACACTCGGTGAGTAGAAGAAACTTTCACTCTGCATCTAAATGTTTTTCCATTATTTGACACACGTCTGTAGGTTTAAAAAATTAATAGTTGATTTAATCCTAATTCTTTTTTGTAAGATCAGCTTCTTGGAAACACTCTCTGGCAGGTATCATGGTAGTTACAAGTGTAGACGCTGGAGTCAAACCATCTGGGTTCAAATGTAGATGAGTTATTAATACTTACTTAAGTGAGCGACCAAGGACAAGTATATTAATTATCTAATGAAGAGTAACAAATTACTCTACAATTTAGTGGCTTAAAACAGTAAACATTTATTATTTCATACTGTGTCTGTGGGTCAGGAATTTAGGGGTGTCTTAGGTGGGTGGTTCTGGCTCAAGGTCTCTCCTGAGGGTGCACTCAGGATATTGGCTAGGGCTGCAGTCATCTTAAGGTTGGACTGGGCTGGAGGATCCTGTCATTCGCAGACCTGGCAGATTAGTATTTGTTTTCAGGAGGCCTCAGTTCCTTGCCATATTGGTCTCTCCACAGAGGTGCTTAAGTGTCATCATGACATGGCAGCTGGCCTCCCCCAGAATAAGTGACCCAAGAGAGAGTGAGGAGGAAGCCGTCATGCCTCTTCTGAACTGCTTTGAACAACACACATCATTCCTTTCGCCACATTCTATTCATTAAGAGCAAATCACTAAGTCCAGCCTGTCAGGTTTGGAAATCTTGTTCTGTGTTCTCAGTTCTTGGTGTGCTCTTGGCTGAGGAATGACCAGACACACCAAAGTAAGACAAGCATAAGGTGAAATTTTTTGAGGGGGGGAAGATAGGATTATAGAGCAAGAGCAAGATATATGCAGCACAGATGATGATTGGACCCCTTGTCATAGCAACAGAGGCCTTGGTTATGGTCTGGGTCTTGTTTTATAGAGTCCAGATAGCGACCTCCCCATAGTTCAGACTTCATCATGGAATCACTTTGATGGCGATTTGGGGATTATATGACCTGGATCTTACTGCACATATGGATCCCATGAGCCTCTCTGAAAGCCCATTTGGGGTGGTGAACCGCAAGGTAGATTTAAGCTAATGATGTGATAATTAGCCTTGCATTGTCCTAAGTCACCTTTCAGACTCTATTGTACCTATGTTGCTTGGCCCATAGGCTGGAGAGTCCAAGAGTCCTCTGCATTGTTTTGCAGTTGGCATGCTAAGTTCTGACTAGTAGATTGGTAGGGCCTTCCCTCCTCCCCCAAGTATGGCAGTGACTCAGGACAGGATCAAGATGGGGCAGCACCAAGATGGGGGCCTGGGGCCCACCTTGTCCTTCTTACCAGGTGGGGCAGTTGCTCGGGGCAGCACCAAGGCAAGGCACCCACTTTCATGCCTAGGAGACCCAGAATCCCTCGCTACCTACCTAACAAACCCCCATTCAAGGGGAGGGAAATTAGGCTTCACCTTTTGTAGGGAGGAGTAATCAATATCAGAATATTGTCTGAATAATTAAAAACAAGCTCAGTCTAGCAGAATCCTTGTAACTGGTTGGAAACTTCATATTCTCATGTTTCCAAGGGCAATTGGCATTTCTTTTAAAGCAACTTGAGTTCAAAGCTGGTTCAAACCTGTGGTGCCCTGAGTCTCCTGCACCTCAGTAAATGGCTTCACCATTCACATGGTAAACCTCTGTGATGTTCCTGATTCCTCATATCTCACGTCCCACCCACCAGCAAGTCCTGCTAGCTAGCTCTACCTTCAAAATATACATGGCCTATGTCCCATTCTCTCAGCCGCAGGGCAACACAGCGCTCCCTTTCTTGACCCCACATTCTATTCTGCACTGAGTAGCGAGAGTGACCTTTTTAAAAACCTAAGTAAGATCATGCCATTTCCCTGCTCAAAACCTTGCAATGAATTCCCTCAAAAAAAGCATCCAAACTCTTCTCTCTGCAACTCCATCATCTCCTATGCTCTTGGCCTGGGTCACTCTTCTCCAGCGTTAATAGCCTTCTTGCTACAGCACCAGGCTTGTTTTGACCTCAGGCACTTGCATTTTCTTTTGCCTCTGCCTAGAACGCTCTTTGCTTGGTTTCCTCTCTTATTTCAGTCCAATCCCTACTCAAATGTTGTCTCTTCAGAGAGTCCTTGCTGAGAAGCTTAGCAAGAAAGCACCTCAAATCCCACTCTCACTCTATTAATATGACAACCTCTTTGTGACACCGTATTAAGTGTGTGTATTTTTTTATCTGCCTCCCTCACTATACTATAAACTCCGTGAGACCAGGGAGTTTGCTTTGTTCACTAATATGTACCCTATACTCAGGATGGTGTCTGACACATAGTGAATATTCAGTAAATATTTGTTGAGTGAATGAATGAACGAGAAGAGTTATGAGTCAATTGATTAATCCAAAAATCACAAGATGGTGGCTAGTCCGGTTCACGGATATATTTTGTTAATACAGTGTTATCTGAGAGTGTTGTTTTTTAAAATATCAATTAGTCGACAACTTTTATAAACCGTGAGGTTTTGTATAAAAATTCCAATTTCTGGCTTCTTTTGAAAAATCAAGAGATTTTTGTATTTGGGGTCCCTTACCAAAAATTGATTTTTATCAGCAGCTGTTCCTTTCAGAAAGGGTTTACCCCAGACCCCACTTCTCCCTATTGTCTTCCTGACACCAATGACTTTCTTATATCTGGCTCCCTCCACTCCTCTGTGTTACCTGCCTGGCCCTGTAGGCTTTCAGGACCCTACATTAGGCATATATATGGCAAGTCTGCCAACATTTGTCCCAATTTGTGAAATTTTTGCTGTCTAATTTAGAAATGAAATTGGTCCTGTGTTGAATCTCCAAGTCATGTTCATAGTAAGAGACATATCTTAGCCTTTTGGTGTCATTCTAGTTACAGAACAATCAACACAGCTTGACAAACTCAGTAGAGTCTTCACTGCTACAGAAAGAACAGAAAGATTCAATTGTATTTCAAAATAGTTTTCACTTTTGGGAGGTTTTTTTTAGACATTTTTTAAAACCCATAGATTTGAAACACTTTTCTTTATTTTCAAAACCTCATGAATATTTGATCCAGATGTTTACCTAAAGTGATTCATTTACCAGTGCAGGACGCACCCAGTTGTTCTAAAAAAGAAAATAACCACATTTAATAATAGATGGTTATCCAGTCTGCAGTCAGATAAAGAGAAATACATATATAAATAAAACAGCAAGAACTATGTCTTTTTGCTCATTGGACAGCCAGTGCCTGTTATATTTTAGAGGCTGTGGGTCAAGCACCATTACTATTAAGCATCTGCTATATATCAGGCACTGTTCTAGGCAGTTGTGAAGCTCATATTCTGTCTTATATTCTATGGAGCCAGACAGAAAAAAGTAAACCAACAAATAAGCAAATGTTATAATATATGCAATAGGAGTTCACAAATGCTATTGATAAAAAGGAAATAGAAAGTAAGGGAGTTGAAGATGCCTGGCCAGTTACTGTGTTTCAAAATGTGATCAGGGTAGGTCATGTTGAAAAGATGAGATTTTAGCAAGACCTGCAGGAGGTAAGGAAGTTCACTAAGTGAATCTGTGGGGAAAGAGCCTTCCAAGATAATGAAAGACCTAGAGCAAAAACCCTAAAGCAGGAATGTGCCTGATGTGTTCAAGGAACAGGGTGGCTACTCCAGCTGAATTGCTGTTCAGTTAAGTACAATGACCACAGTAAAGAACAAGTATATAAATGCACACACTGCTTTTCAAGAATGCTACTTCATAGGGGTAGTCTGATCTCCTCAGCTAAGGAATATTTATTATCCAATTTTAATTAACCTGTATTTTGATTTGGCCATGACCTGAGCATTTGAGACTCTATGGCAATATGCAGGTTCAATTTTCTAAGAGGAACTTAAGCGACTAGCTCCAGTTGGCCCTGCAGAGGAGATGCTAACTCTAAGCTATTGTATATGCATGATGAATTCTTATAAGCTGGCTGCATTTTCATTACTCCCAACACATTCTCCTGTTTCATGTACCGAACACTGACGCTTTTCAAAGAAGTAGTCCATGAGAAAAAGAATAAGAACCGGAATAGATCTTATTCTGCATGTCAGTTACTCTCCATTAAGTAATGCAGTTCAGAGGGCATCATGTTAAACGCCCCCTGACAGAGCTTCCTATCTCCCCAATGCAGCTGCTCGCGGAGGACTGGCCATTTGGAGCTGAGATGTGTAAGCTGGTGCCTTTCATACAGAAGGCCTCCGTGGGCATCACTGTGCTGAGTCTATGTGCGCTAAGTATTGACAGGTAGGAACTATATTTAAGCCAGCTATATTCTGAACACTATACTACTGATTGCCATGTTACTTAGAAAATACATTATGTAATTCAATAAAACCAAGCTATGCCAACTCGAAAAATAATCCTATTTTCATCTTCAGATATCGAGCTGTTGCTTCTTGGAGTCGAATTAAAGGAATTGGGGTTCCAAAATGGACAGCAGTAGAAATCATTTTAATTTGGGTGGTCTCTGTGGTTCTGGCTGTCCCTGAAGCCATAGGTTTTGATCTGATTACGACTGACTACAAAGGAAGTTATCTGCGAATCTGTTTGCTTCATCCCACTCAGAAGACAGCCTTCATGCAGGTAAATTTTACATTTTCTTTTTCATTTCTGCTTTTGCTTAATAAATATTTAGCTATTTTCCCCCTGTTCCCCAATACTTGGGAAGCTATTGATTTATGACTGTCCTTGGCATAAACTAAAAGTATAGGTCCCAGGACTGTGGGGTTAACAGTGACCAATGACCCAAGCTGTAAGAAATTAGGTCACTACTTCTCCAAGAACCCCCTGGATCTCAGGGACACACATGAAAGAACTGATGTGAATTTATAGCTTTTCCACCAAAAGCCCCGTAACGACTGACGACTACTACATATTCTGTGTAAGACAACACAGCAACCATCAGGACTGGATGGTCCAGCCAATGTTCAAATAGAAGCCACCCTGATATGGGTGGATGCTGAATGGCAGGCCTGCCCTCTCTGTGTCTTTGATGATAAAGAGAAACCTGTCATTGCAAAGAAGTCTTTATCTTGGGCCATTTATTAAAGAACATTTGATCAGGAACTAGGAAAAGAATGGTGATGGTGGTCTCCAGAAGATAGATCCAAAGTGTGAAAACTCTTCCCAACATAATGGGTTAAGAAAAGTTAATACAAAAGGGTATGCTCTATTACCAAGGATTATTTTCCATTTTACATATTTAAGACTACGTAAAACTTCATGAAGTGTGTATTCCATGTTAAGTAAAATAATAAAGGACACGAATGTGAAATTGAGAATGAGATTGCTGTTTCTTTGTTTCTTATTAGTAAAAAGGAAAAAAAAAAGTGCTGCATAGGCTACACAAATTCTTCTCCAACACAGACATATCTGGAGCAAAAAAACAAGAAGGATAACAGAGCAGGAAAAAAATAAGAGAAAATGCATAAGTCATAAACAGCTTTGACTTTTTAATTGAGAGGTTAGATTTATGTAATATAATACATTGCTGAGTTAAATGGTTAACCTAGACCTTTTCATGTCTGTTTTTCCCATTAAATAAACTTGCTAAAAACTGAAAACTTCACTTAAACACTAGGATATTTTTACATATTCATATGTCATATTTCACACAAAGAATACATTATAATCACTTGCTTATGTGAAGGTAAGACACAGAATTACCAAATATTTCAGATTTTGCCCAACTGCTTAAATTTTTATGCATAATTATAGTGCACTGCCTTAGAGAATTGAAATAGTTTTTGGGAAAATTTTCTTTCATTGAATATAAGTATTTAATTATTTGTTCAGTAGATGCGATCTGAGAGATTCTACATGGTATTTATAAGATGGACCTACTTTAGAAGATAATTGTTCCTTAATCAATGTTTTTTAAGTTTAACATTTGATATGTAATATTTTCTTACAGAGTATTAATCATAAAAATTCTCTCTTCCCCGTAGTTTTACAAGACAGCTAAAGATTGGTGGCTATTTAGTTTCTATTTCTGCTTGCCATTGGCTATCACCGCATTGTTTTATACCCTGATGACCTGTGAAATGTTAAGAAAGAAAAGTGGCATGCAAATTGCTTTAAATGATCACTTAAAGCAGGTAAGAGAATGCCAATATTTGATGACTCATGTTTGTAATTAAAAGTATGAATGTGAAAATTATGATGACGAAAATAAACTAAAGTTACTGTATACCAGCACCTATTTCCTTTTTCTTGCCTCTGATAGTTTTGAATATATAAAGAATATTTTTATGTTATCTATTTAGAGATGTTCTATGTAATTGAAAAGAATCTAGAGAGAACCATTACTTTTTAAAGATGAACCTCTAGTCATTTTAGTTCTAATTCACCTTAACTAGTCAATTTAAAGCACGGCATTCTGAGTTTTTACAAATGCCACTGACTTTTTGTAAACACCGTTAAATATTCTGTTTTGGAAGAGAGAATGCTACGAGTAGAATGAGCCATCTTTTAAGGGTCTGACTATGGTTTCATTTCAGAGACGGGAAGTGGCCAAAACGGTATTTTGCCTGGTCCTTGTCTTCGCCCTCTGTTGGCTTCCCCTTCACCTCAGCAGAATTTTGAAGCTCACACTTTATGATCAGTACGATCCCAATAGATGTGAACTTTTGAGGTAAGAAAGGCAAAACAGAAATTGTTTGCAAACAGATGCCATTCAGAAGTGTTTCCACAGATCTCATTCACAGGCAGAAAGAGAGAGTACCATTTTTCTAACCCTTAGGGAGCTATTAAGGCTCTCAGTTTTTCCCTTCAGTCCTATTTTAAAGGGAGGAGTGGGGCGGGGGTGTGCAGAGAACACTGGGAACAGAGAGCCAGAGTTGTTGAAACGATGAGTGGCAGGACTCAAAATCCCACGTCTGATTCTCTTTTGCATTTTGTAAATTCCTCCTTTTCATCCAGCCTCTCAGCACTTCTAAATGAGATTTTACTTTAAAAAGGAGAGATGCGCCTGGGAGGGGAGCACAGCGGGAAGGCAGAGGAGATGACAGAGACAGAGAATGAGAGAGACAGAGACAGATGGAGACAAGATTGTAATTAGCAAAGACCAGGGATACATTTAAAACCATTACATATGTGTAATCTTTTTCTGCACAAAAACACAAAAGTCTGCAATGAATACATGCTCAGATCAGCATATTTTTCACAGGCACATTTCGGTTTTTTTTTTCTTTTTTGCAGCTTTTTGTTGGTGTTGGACTACATTGGCATCAACATGGCCTCCCTTAATTCCTGCATTAATCCAATTGCTCTGTATTTGGTGAGCAAAAGATTCAAAAACTGCTTTAAGGTAAGAGAGTATTCCAAAATTTTAAAAAACTGTTTGTAATTTGGCATCAAATATAACCCTTCAAAACTATTACTATATCTATCCAGAGAGATCTAGTAAATTGTTTTATAGTTTTTCCTTCCATTACAACATGGATAATTTTTTTAAGATACGACATTTGCTTGTAAATCACTATAGTCCATTTCAGCCACTCCCTACTGACTCAGCCAATCAGTTATACTCACGGAATTGCTCTGAAAGTTAATGAAAATGACATGCATTGATGTCTGGCAGATGTCACATAATAAGAGGTAAACATGAATTAAATGCACTGTTCCCTTGTTTTTGGTAGATTTTGAACTATTTGGACACATTTTAATTGTAACTAAATCATTCCCTTTTTCACATGGACTATGAGAATATCAAGTTAAACAAAGAATTTAATTTAGGTTTTACATCTTTCTACCTACTTTGTATAGCAGACATGTAGTGCTTGATGTGGAATATGTATAATTATTCCTCATTTGGCTGTTTGCATTTTACCATCTACCTATTCATTCACTTCAACAATCTAACATAAAATAAAATATCCCGTCCTCTTATAATAAAATGATCCATTTGTCCCTAGTATTTCACTATTGGAAAGCCAAGAACTTAGCCACCTTGTAAACACTAAGACAGTTTATAAAATTCTTTGCCCACTCGTAACTCAAATTTTAGAGCTGGAAGAAAACTTCCATCAAGATCAACACATTCATTTTATAAAACAGAAAATAGTGGACCTCCCATGTTCTTAAACTTATAGTTTCATAGAAAACAAGTAGAATGAACAAAGGATTTTTTAAAAATCCAAGAAAAAAATTGGATGAATAAAGCTGAGATGCTCGTATACTTTATAAACTTTCCGTGTAACAGTATTGCAAAGACACATGAGAATAACATGTGGCTGAAAAAAAATAGCAAAGTAATGTTAAACTCATTGATATGGAAAGGTGTTTATGACACTGTCAAGTGAGAAAAAGCAGGTATGGAGTATACATATATATATGTGTAGTACAATGTCATTAAAATAAATTATACCCACACTCACAAACACAGGCACATATATAGTCATGTATGCGGTAAAATTTCTATTTGCATGGGGAAAAAGTCTTGAATTATATATTTATCAAATATTAAGAGTATTAAGTAATCAAGAATAAATACCAAGAATTAAAAGGGGCTTTCTCATAGTGAGGAATTTTAATTATATAGTTTTTTTCTTCATTGTATTTTTTAGTTAAAAATTAAGCTACTAATGTAATTATGTCTTTTTAAGGAGAAAAATTAAAGAGCATGGAAATAAAGGGCCCAAGAACTCCCATTGCAGAAAAAGTCAGAACCCTAGAGAGTAGGAAGAGTTGTGAAATGTGACTGATGTAAACACATAATGAGTTATTTTGTTTTGTGCAGTCATGCTTATGCTGCTGGTGCCAGTCATTTGAAGAAAAACAGTCCTTGGAGGAAAAGCAGTCGTGCTTAAAGTTCAAAGCTAATGATCACGGATATGACAACTTCCGTTCCAGTAATAAATACAGCTCATCTTGAAAGAAGGAATATTCACTCAATTTCATTTTCTTTATTTTGGAGAGAAGTCATTAAAGCAAAATGAAACATTTGCTAAAACAAACAAAAAACTGTAACTTTGCACAGAACAACGTAAAAATGTAAAAGTAATTTTTTTAACATTCATAGTCACAACATTTTATGAGCCGTTTGCAGCATGAGAAGAAAAGCAGTGGGAATAAGAAGGCCTCATTGTGAAAGCACTTAATTTTTTACAGTTAGCACTTCAAAGCAGCTCCTAATAACTTCCAGTATATTTATACACCACTTACATTTAAAATCGAGCTCACTCAGAAATCAATGTGAATCTGATGCAGAGGAAGAATTTGTCACTGTAAAACAGAATTTTTAAATGAAGTTGAAATTACTCAATTTGAAATTTTAAGAATCCTCTAAAAACTTTTTAACGAATAAAGGTCACACCATTGATGGAACTATAATTGGATACAAAATGTGAAAACAGTTTGGCTGGTGTATATTTTTGGACATTAGAAACATTTAAGCGATCAGGAGGGTGTATCAGAAGCGAGATCAAGGGTAAGGTATAGAAAATCATTACGTTCTTTACATTCAGATAAGATCAAATGTCACAAAGAGAAAGAGAGAGGTTAGAAATGCTATCCCAAAAGATTTCTTTGAAATCTTCTACTCACACATTCTGCAAAGAAAATACTACCTGTGATTGTTTCAGGATGATTAAAGTGTTCTTTTTTTTTTCACTATTATAGTTCAAACTCTGTTTAGTTTTTTCATCTGTAAATACTCTGCTGCATACACTACATGTAGATGATTAAACAAAGGGCAGGCCCCAGTGTTCAGAGCTTTATGATGGAGAGATGCCAGCGACCTCATAACGGACAGAATGTGAATTGCCCGGTGCAGTGTCCACATGGCGAAGGAGCGGGCAGCATCCTCTCTCATCACGCTGCAGTTAACGTGGTCTCTACCGTACGTATAATATTACAGTGAAAATTCCATTTTGTAAAAAGTCACACAGATTAGTCCAGTTAACAGCTACTTGTAAAGCGTATTACTAATTTTTACATTATTTTTGTAAATAACCAACAGGAAAGTATTCTTGACACGGTGCTTTTCTATCATTTAGAGGCAAAACTGCTTTTTGGGATTATTAAGGAACTTAATTTTGTGCATTCTTGCCGACGTTTTTAATCTCCTTAGCAAAGTACCTTCGGTCGACGTGGGGTGAGATGTGTGTGAAAGTATGTACAAGAGAAAATGGAAAAGAGAGGAAGTGCGGTGGGGTGGGAGGAAACCCAAGGGGCCAGATTCCCGTTCCTAGCCTGACGTTCGTCATTGCCCCGTCACATCAATGAAAAAGGTCCTGATTCTGTTCCAGCAAAACACAGTGCAATGTTCTCAGAGTGCCTTTAGAAATAAATTGAGCCCAAGAGCTTTAACTCTGTCTTAAAATATAACAGAACTTCTCCTTTTTTTTTTTTTTCTGTTTGTAAGCCAAGTCACATGCTGGAAATAAGCTAGCAATGTTGTTTTCTGCCAGCATCTAATGTCATGATACAGTCAACCAAAACCCAACAATGTGGCCAAAAAGAAAGCACAATAATTAATTCACAGGCCTCTGGGATTCTATTTATAATACAAATCACCCACAAACTTGTTTGTTAGTTTCTTACTGATCACTTTTTCAGATGCCTGTCACCACAGAAGATATCTCAGACTGTCAATTTTAAGTTAACTTTGGGTCACTGATATTTTCATGGTTTGTTAATATATTTTTTATTTCTATTTAAATTTTAGATCAATTTCATTACCATGTACTGAGTTTTCACATCCTAATACTCGTTCCTTCTCCATATCAGTATCATGGTCTGTAATCATCTTGCCAAATTTTGGAACTGTGCACAAAGAATATACATGCACTATTTATAATGCCATTTCATTCTTAGCTTTTTTAAAAAAACATTTGACTCAAAATTTTAACATACTGAGAAAGGTTGATAAGAAACAATCATGATTATTTTGCATGATAAAACCAAGATAGGAAAAGGTGCTACCGTTAAGGCAGATTTCCTGGTATTAAGAACTATTGAATAAAGCAACAGAGAAAAACAGTGTTAACATAGATATTACAGCTCAAAAGATTTATAAGTGATTTTAAACTATTTTATCCTTTATTAACCACAGCTAATATGAGTACGTGTTCAAACATCTTTTAGTATTGACAGCTTACATACAGGCCAAAGGAATACAGTTTATAGCAAAACATAAGTATGCTGTAGCTAACTTTATAAAATTGTAATATAACTGTGTAAAGTAATTATATATTTTGTTTTTCTGTGGTCACTTAAAGTGGCTATAGTTGTTGATTCTTTATTATAAACAGAACCAATAAAAATTTAAATTGTTTAAAAAAAAAGATGAGCTTAGTTTTCACTATGTGGGCACTAATTTATTATTAAATACTAATTGATTAAGTGTTTAAAGGAAGTACACATTACAAGTGGGCATTATTTATGTTAAACATAAAATTATCAAGGAGATGTGAAAGTTGTTAAATTCACATGCCACATGTCTGGTCTCTAGACTGTGTTGTTATGTTTCAAGGTTGTGAGGAACCAGATATACAGACATTCGGATTCCCAAGATTCATTATCTGGTTGATAGTTTGCAACAGCCCTTACGGCCTTTTTTCCTTTGGTTACCTGCTTTTGGAGCATTTCCCTGTTTCATCATTATTGTACCTTAGCAAAGGCGAAAGGTTGAAATGAAATTTGGAGATTACTCATTTCATTTCACACGCTTCTTTTAAGTGTTTACTATGTTCAAAGTAGGATGAAATTAATAAAATGCAGGATCCCTACTTGATAGGAGACAGAGGTGGTAACAAACTTTAATACAAGACAAAATGAAATGAACACTAAATAACTGCATACTGATCGCTGTAAAAGTTCACCTGTCTGTGTCTCTCAGTACATGATCCCTTTCTTTATTGGCCACAAATAATCCAGAATTAACATTTACTCTCTTCTCATATATGTAGTAAATTAGCATTTACTCTTTTCTCATATACATTATGTCAAATCCAGCCTCATGTTCCAGAGGTTTTTATCATTTATCTCTGACCTTTGCTGGATTTCAGCTGCCTGATTTCAGCTGGGCACTTTGAGATACAAGTGTTCTGAATCCCAGGGTCTACGTGAGGAGTACAGAAAAGGATGACATAGGAAGTACCCTTTAAGCAGTCACCTAAAAGAGCCTACCTTCTCTTGAACAGTTAGTTATAAGGCATCAATAATAATAATAATGCCCACACAATTCACTATAGTAAAAGTAGGCATAATAAATACAATTTCAATTGGTGGAAGAAAACCAAGAGATGTGGCAGCCCTAAGGTGGAAAGGTCCAGAAATCCAAAAAAATTGTACAGGCCAAGTTTGTAGAGAGAAATGACCCTGAAGTGACTGACTTTCAGTCATTAGTCAGCGTCACAAGTGACACACATTAAAGAATCAACAGATTGAAAACGTGTACCCAAATTGGGAAATCCCATTGAACACGTCCAGGATTCAAGGCTCATTTGACCACAGGGAATAACCCCATCATGTTAAGTAGGCAGCATGTATGATGGAAAAAACACCCAAAGTTAAAAAAAAAGGGGGGGGGAATATTCTTGATTGTTTCTGCAATCTGGTTGACCTCAAACAAATCAGTTAATATATCAGTTTAATTATCTATAAAATATAGATATTAATATCTTCCCTAATTCTTGTATCCAATCAATAAATTTTTAGGGTATGGACTATATAATTTTAGTTTACCCACTAAAGTATTGGGATAGAAAAGTGGAAAAGACATAGCCCCTACTCTCCAGAAATTCACAATCTAATAGATTAATAAATAAATAAAAGCAGTTAGTATGTTACAGGTACTCACATACAGGTATGTACATGGTAAAACTCACGGAGTTTAAGAAAACTCATCAGAGAAGTTTGTACTTGAGTCGAGCAAACTTCCTCTAGGAAGTTTGCCAAGCAGACAGGGGGGTTAATGGCATTGCTGGAAAAATGACTATCATGTGGGAAACTGAAGGGGTGAAAGAGTATGGACAGTTCAGATGAAGGGCTAACCCTTAGCAAGCTGGGAAGAGGGTGTGATAGGTGGGGCTGAAGAGACAGGTCAGGGAGGTGTCCCATGCAATGGTGTTTGCCCTTTACCATGGGCTAATGCTTCTCAAATATCTGAGGATCACGTGCCACAGGCTCATTTTGGGTGTTTGTATAAAATGCAGATTCTTGGCACCCTACTCTGAAGTATGTCATCAGAACCTCCAGGATGGAGTTCAGAAATATTTAATTTAACGAACACTTCAAGTAGCTCTTATGCACCTGAAATTGAAGAAGCACTGCCATACAGATATTTGCAAGGCACTGAGTATTTTAAACAAACAGTTGCAGGACAAGTTCTGGATTAGAGGACTGCAAGACATAAAGCAGAGAGACTGGGTAAGCAGCTTCCACAATTGACAGGTGAAAAGATGAGTCTCTGAGAGAAGTGCATATAAGGATGTGGAAACAGGGCAGATCTAGAAAGAGTCATCACAGCATATTGACCAGATAAATGTGAGAGGTTAAGCTCAGATAAGAGGTTTCTGGCTAGAGTGGCAGTTAACCTAGATCAGGAGTCGGCAGACTATAACCAGAGGTTCACATCCAGCCTACTGGTCTGCTTTTGTAAACAAAATTTTATTGGAACACAGTCATACCCGTTTGCTTAGTATATTGACCATGCTTGTCTTTCGCTACAACAGCACAGTTGATAGCTGTGACAGAAGCCCACAAATGGCCTAAAATATTTATTATCTGGCCTTTATAGAAAAATTTTGCTGACTGTCAACTTAGATATGCCACAGTGAGGGAAAAGGGAGGCAGGAATTGAGTTGGAAGAGAAAAAAGAGTCCTGGAGATGTAATGAATTCTGTCTGGGTTATAATGATTTAAGACATCATAGGGCATCAGCATCTACAAAGAAAATTAGGAGACATCTCTGGGTTACAGACAAAAATTTGTTCATCATGGTTTAACAATGCTAATTAAAGAAAAGCTGAACAGAAATGTTTGAGAAGTTAGAAAGAGTAGAAGAAAAGGAGAGAAGAGATCAAGAGTAAAATGTTGAGGGTCAAATGCAAGTGGAATGGGTGGAAAAGAGAAATTCAGAGGCGTCTGCAAGGAACAAGCAAGGTTGGTGTCATGAAAGTCGGGAAGGGCACGCAGATACAAAGGAGGAGGCTGAGAATCTCAGTGAAATGAGAACAGAAAAGTCATCTCCGAAATTGGCAATTTGGAAAACACTGGAGAACATATCTAGAGCAGCTTGTACGTATGCATGCGGATGCGTGGCTGTGTGTGAGTGAGAGAAAGAGGACCACAGTATATCTCCATTTTCTCATCCCCTATTCACTCATTTATGCACACACATACATATTATAAATATATATTAATATAAAGTATGTCATTTTAGACATAGAGAAGGATTAAGCCTCTAGTTAAAGATAGTGGATTAAAAATATATGATTTTTCCTCATCCTCCTTCCAAAACACCACTGAAATGACAGAAAAAAATGAAAATAAAGAGGTATAAACCCACAAGGACAGAGATGAAAGAGAAGACATCAACCACCTGGAAATGTTAACAACATTGTGTAAGATGAAAACCAGATAGACAAGGGACTTATTCAGTAGACTTAGTCAGATTTTTGCTCTCTCTGCTAAACGTCCATCGGGGAGGCAGGCCGACATGTTTCACAACCTAGCATATACTCAGAAATTGAAGGCAGCAGGTACTTTTAAAGACAAGGGACTTCGCGAAGTAAGGCCAAAAACAAAAGAAGTGATTGAAAGTCTGCCAGATCAGACCCTAGCATCTACAATGGCCCTGTATAACTGGTGACTGTTGCCTAATGAGCTAAAAACAGGTGACTTTTTCGGAGAGGTTGTGCCACATTATCTCTGGACTCTGGACTTGGTCACAGCAAGGAGAGCTGAAGATGGAAATGTGGCCCCTTACTGGAATCAAAACGATTAAGCAAAGACCTGCCTTATAAATAGTGAGATCTTCAGCCTTCGTCCCTTCTAACCATGACTAGCAGGCTTAAATGTCTCAGACAAGAGAATGAAGATTCTGTTTTCAGGAAATAACCAGCCCAAGGGAAAAAAGGGTACCTACAAATATCGACATTAGGGCCAAGGAGAGTTGTTACTGCAATGGGCTCTGTGCCTGCTCCACTCTGCCCTCACACACAAAATTTCCAAGTTGCCTCTTAGTGCCACATTTCTAAACATGAATGAGTAGGCAAAGTCCAGTAGACATTTAAGGAAGCACGGAAGTGAAATAGCCTAAAACAAACAGAAAAAAAAAAATAGTGGGGAGATTGAGGAAATAGGAAAATATAGAGAACACATGGAAAATCAACTAAGTTATAATTAATTTTCCCAGAGCAATAAGAAAAAAGAAGCAAAACAAGTCTGATATATGAACAAAAGGAATATTCAGCAATCAAGAAGGCACTCTTGGAAATTGAAAATATGGTAGGAGAAATAAAACACGGTAAATTTCTGAAGTCAAAATTGAGGAAAAATAGAATGTGAAGTTGTTACTCTATCAAATTGTGCTTCAGCAAAACTAAGGAAGGAAATTAAGGAATCCAGGAAACAGGTGAATCCAGCACAGGAAAGACTCAAAAACTATTCCCAAGATGATGGAGGGGAAAGGAAAAAAACTCTTTAGCCTGTCTATGAAGTAATCAGTCTGGTTAAGAGCAGAAGAGCAGAGGAAGGATAGCCCCAAGAAAAAATATCAAACATACAGGAGTTTTTAGTTGAATGATAGCTACATAGAAAAGCAAGCCCCCCCACCCCCCCAAAAAAAGAAGAAGAAAAGCAAGCAAACGGAAAGTGATTGGACAATTGTTAATCACCCCCAAATTCCTAGTTGTGTGAAAAAAATATATATATATATAAAAATACACACACACACACACACACATATATATATGAATATATGTATATATAAAATCATAGTTACATGGCTTGGATATAAGCAAATTTACCTTGTCAAAATAAACACTAAAGATTGTTTTGACCCAAACTGTAATACAAATAAATTGGATGAAAAAGTAGAAGGAAAGTATACTTGATGGTTATGGAGTAAGAAACCTAAATCTTAATTTTCTGTAGTAAAAATCCAATACCCACTTTGGAAAACAATTGAGGAGTAGCTAGGAAAGTTGATGATATGCTTATCCTATGACAAAAAAAAAATTCCACTTATAGAGAGACTGCTCGTGTGACCAAGACACAGATACCAAAATATTCACAGAAGTGTTGTTTCAGCCCAAAATAGAAACAACTCAAAACCCTATCAGCAACAGTTTAAATAACTAAAATTTTTGATATATCCATGCAATGCAATGCTTTTCAACAGGTTTCTCAACTTCAGCACTATTGACATACTGAGCCAGATTAGTCTTTGTTATGGGGGGCTATCCTGTACACTGTAGGATGTTTAGTAGCATCCCTAGCTCCTAGATGGCACAAGTAGTATCCCCCCGAGCTGTGACAACCACAATGTTTCTAGACCTTGTGACATGTCTCTGAGAAAGAAAATCACCCCCCGTGATTTTCACTTTCTAGTTGAAAGTGAGAACTACCGCACTACAATATAGGTACATTAACATAAAGTTCAAAATCTGACAAGACCAAGCTATATTTTACAGGGATGCATATACAGTTAATAAAAATAAATAAATAAAGGAAAGCAAGGAAATTATTATACAAATAAGCACAGTTGCTATTCTGGAGAGATAGGGGACAGCTGTGATTTGGGAGAGATGCATGGGGGTCTTGGCCTTGGAGCGGTGTTTATAATTATTAGTTATTATGTTATTTTATATAGTTATTCTGCATGTAAATACACATGTTAATATACAATATAGTTATGTGCAATATATCTTATTACATGGTGACTATAATAATTATAATTTTATAATAATTTTTTAAGTATACATGTCTTGTGCCCTTTCCCATATGTGTTCTATTTCACAATTTAAAAAGTAAAAATAAGAAGCATATAGCTAACTATATCTAACTGAAAAATCAGGAAATAGCAGTATAAGCACGTTATTTAGAAATATGAAAGGAAATGCCTGAAAAGCTAGGAGGAAAAAAAATAAAAAATAAATTATTGTTTCGGGAGTGTAAAATTCACAAGGGCAAAGGGGGAGTGGCAGAGAGCTGCTCTTATTCTATATGGGCCTTGTTGCAGTAAACTAGGTACAGAGTTTAATAAATAAAAACATTAATTTTAAAAACCGAATAGTGGTAGAGTGGGGCATGTAGACATATTTGGTGGGTCACAAGCTCTGTAGCCATTCAAGCTAGATTGTTTATGCTGCTTATTAATCACAATGTTGTTTGTTATTTGCTGAATGTCTGGATTATTTTGGGTTGGCAAAAGTATATATATGTTGTTTTACTAAATAAGCAACATAGAAGCCTTTTCTAATGTTGACTAAAGATCTATTGTGCAAACAAATCCCAAGGAGGATTTTAAACTGTAATATATTCAATATGATAAAATGACTTACTAAATTAATTCTTAAAAGTTTAAACATTTTGACAAAATCAAAAGAAACAGAAAAATATAAAATGATGATGGGTAGTTTGAAGTGAATTTCATTTCATCACATTGTAGGTGGTACCAGACAAATTTTTTTTCAAGAGGGTTAAAACATACACCTAATCAACAATAATTAATAAGCATCCTTCTAGTACTTGTGGTCCAGGAAAGTTTTATTTTGGTCACTTAACCTGACATTTCGGCCAAGTTTGGAAACTGATTGTATCAGCGCATATTAAAAGATTGCGGAGAAAGCCAAGTTATGAACCTGAGGTTAGGTGACACTGTTCACTTAATCCTATCGGCAGACCAAAAATCAACCACACGACATGGAGTTTGGTAAGAACACTGCTAGGAAAAGTGTAGAGTTGCCTAGAATCTATGGCACTTAGGGAAGGCTTAGCCTACTTAAGACATTTAAGCTGAAGTCTAATGTAAGTTAGCCAGCAGAGAGGACGATGACAGAAATGTTTCCCAGGAGAGATGACAGCATGTACATAACCCAGAGATGAGAGAGGACATGACCTCTGAAAATGGGGTGTGTGTGTGAGAGAGAGTGAGAGAGAGAGAGAGAGAGAGAAAAATACATAGAGAGAGATACATCAGAGGCAAAGAGAGTGACAGGCCAGTCAACAAAAGCCAATTCAGAAAGGGTCTTATATCTGAGGTAAGAGGTTCAGATTTGAAGTGCGCTGGGATGGGGAGACACTAAAGGCTTTTAATCTAGGGATGTGCATTTAGAAAGGTCACCATGTCTAAATGCACTAAATCACAAGGAAATGACAACCTGTAATTATTGTGAAGGGTGTGTGTGTGTGTTGTCAGGGGCGATGGGAGAACATGTATTTGACTAGGAACATTTTAAACTTGAGGGATGTGTAAAATATTTGTCTTTTTTTTACTGCGGGAGAGTCTCGAGCAAGTTTACATAATGATGGAGATAAACTACTAGAGATACAGAGGTTGAAGATACAGAAGACAGGAGACGTTTGGGAGATGTTTCAGAGAAGAAAGCCCTGAGAAAGTGTGAGGAAGTGGGACTGGGGTCACAGAAGGAGAAACTGGGCTTAGATAAGAAAAGGAAGAGAGAGAAAGAGGAAATTCTATCACCATACAAAAAATTGTTTTGATTAATCTTGGTTTGAGACTGTTTCCTAGTCTGCTGCTTCTAAAAAGAATCTTACATTTGCAAAATACATTTTGAAGTGCTGAAATTAATTATATTTCAGTTGTTAATTGTACAGAATGGCTTCCTTATCCATAATAAATCATGTTAGGGACAACAAGGACTATGTTGAGATTATTGTCACAGAAATTTACTTAATTGCTTTCTATAAACACAGCTGGGCAGCATCTTGAGTTTAAACTGTAAATTCCTTGGAAGTTTGTGCTTATGCCTCTGCCTGTTTTGTAAATTGCCGAGGTATCTTACATGATATTTTGCACAACTGATGCTAACCACCAGCTTACGGTCATTTGAATGCAGATTTAATTTTTTTTTCTTATTATGGCTTAGTTAAGCAGGAAAACACAAAAATTAGTGACTGATGACAAATTTTAAATTCTAGGTCCTGATATTGGTAGCTGGACAACCCATTAAGCATTCCAGATATATCAGGAGCCGCGTAGCTTTAAAATGCTTTCATTTCATTTAAAGAGTTTGTTTGGGCTGTCATAAAATTATTTTTTGATTGCCAACATCAGATTGGATGCGTGGTCTGGCCTTAAGAGTGTAGGACAGAAGGTTCTCTTCCGTGTTCTTCCTTCACATTTAATTCTTCAATCTAATATATGATTGGTCTTCCAGCCCTACCATCCACCTAAAACACCTGTGTCAAGATCACCTGAAACTCAGGGTTATCAAACTCACTAGGCATTGCTCTGTCCTGGAGACCTCCAAGAAGCCATCAACACAACTTACCGCTCTGTTCTCCTTAAAATACTCTTCGCATGTCGCCCATGACTCATGTCTGATTTTCCTCCTGCTGCATTAACCTCCCCTGCTTAGACCCTCCGACTCCTTACCCAGCCTCTATCGTCCTCATGGAGGCGTGCCCTGGGGGCGTGTTCGTTTCTCCCCCTACCCTCCCTCCAGAGCTGATCACATCCATTCCCACAGCACTGGATTAGCGGCTGTGACTGCTCCATATTTAAGTCGTGAGCCCAGCCCTCTCCTGA
Organism: Indri indri; assembly: GCA_004363605.1. Lineage (NCBI taxonomy): Eukaryota > Metazoa > Chordata > Mammalia > Primates > Indriidae > Indri > Indri indri. Next base: position 55,601 of record RJWJ010007469.1, read on the forward strand.
AGCTCCAGATTTCTCTTCACAACAGCTTCTTTGGCATCTCCACGTGGTGTCTCAGAGACACATGAAACCTGACGTATTCAAACATAAAACTCTTGATTTTCTCACTAAACCTGTTTTCCACCCCACCCCCTGAGTACATCCCTATTCGGCAAAGGGTACTACCAGCCACCCAGTGATTCAAAATGGAAACCAGGGGATCATTCTTGATTCCTTCCTTTTTCCTTGCTTCTCACATCTGTGCAACAGGAAGTTCTGCCTCTCGGTTCTACTCCAACATGTCTCTCAAACCCACACACTGCCCTCCTTCTCTGTCTCTGCCTAGGTGGGTAAAGCCACCATCATCTTGATGTTGTAACTGTCTGCTGATCTCCCCATTTCCAATTTATAAAATTGTCGTATTTTTAAATGTGTATTTGATCGTGTCACTACTTTCAGTTGAACCCCTCAATAAAAAATTCTCCTCGTAATTGGAATAAAATCCAAAATCTTTAACATGACCTATAAAGTCTGAATGAGGTGGACTTTTCCTATCTCTCCAACCACATCTTGAGTCACTCTTGTTTTCTTGTCATCATGTAGGTCTTCTTGTGGGTCCTCAAAGCCAACCACTTTCTTGCCTCAGGGCTTTTGCACAACACAATGTTTACAACTCTCTTCTCTTTCACTGTTTGCATAACTAATTTCTTTCTTTCTTTCTTCTTTCCTTCCTTCCTTCCTTCTTTTCTTTCTTTCTTTCTTTTTTCTTTCTTTCTTTTTCTCTCTCTTTCTCTCTTTCTTTCTTTCTTTTTCCTTTCTTTCTTTCATTTCAGCTGAAATGTCCCCTTTAGAGGAGAGGTCACCTTTAAAGGAGATAACATTTAAGCTGAGACTCAAAACAAAAGACCTTCTTATCTAAAGTAGACTTTTTGTTGTTGTTATTTTCTTTTATTTTCTTTTCTTTTTTTATTTCAGAAGACTAAGGGAGTACAAGTGTTTTTGTTACATGGGTGAATTATATAATGCCGAAGAAAGGACTTTTAGTGTACCCGTCACCGGGATACTGTACATCGAATCCGATCGGTAGATTTTTATGCCTCCCCCCTCTTAGCTTCCGATGTACATTACCCCACTTCATGATCATGTGTGCCCATCGTTTAGCTCCCTCTTATTAGCATGGACATGTTTTTGCTATTTTCTGAGCCGTTTGCGTGCTGCCTTGGTAGGCCTTATCACAATTTGTGATTTCTTTATTCTTTGTTTGCTTGCTTGATTTGGCGTAAGGAGGGCAGGTTCTCTCAGGGAAAACTCCTTAAGGGCAGGGAGCATGGCTACCTTGCTCACCATTACTCACTTGGCACAAGTGCTCAAGAAATATTTATTAAATGAATGAAATAGCCCCTATAAAAATTACTTTCTGAAATAATTTTAAGGCAATTGTTTATTCAGCCTTAAACTTTCTCCTGTTCTGTGCAAACAATTTACCTGAAAACTTGCAAAAATAATTTTTCCACTAAATTGTTTGGCTTTGTAATTCTTCCCTGAATTGCTTTAATGCTTTTCTTTTATTCATTTACTCCAGTCAGTGAGAAAAGATATTCCAGTAGTGTACTTTTTCATCTTGCCTCAAGCCTGGAGCCTACTCTGCCCAGTGTTTCAGGAAAAATACCACATCTTACTCATTATAAATATAGTGACACCAACTGAGATCACCTGCATGAGCAAATGAACTTTCCTTTATGGAAATGAATGAAAGATTGATATTATAGTAAAATTCGATTTTTCAATTTTCTTCTGTAAAACAATTGTTTGCCTACTTATCCACCCAGATACCTCGTATAACAAATAAGCATGCTAACAAAACATTTTAAGTTTGCCCTTAC
>RJWJ010007470.1:0-33033 GCA_004363605.1 Indri indri
CACTTAGAGGAGGTGGCCAAAGGCAGTGGCATATACTATCTAACATGTTGGTTAAGACCCAGTTATGCTCCCAGGTGAGGCCCTATTTGCACACCCCCAGCCACCCCTGGGCACATATTTACACCCTGAAACCCAATCTCTGCCATCCATGGGCTGACAAGGACTGGCATTGCCCAGAGGTCCCTGCCCCACCCATCAGTGGGCTCAGATCTCTCAGCCCAACAGCTGCCCACCCTCTTCTTCCTTGTCCCCTCTCCATGACAGCCACACGCAACCAGAGTTTTTGCAGCCAGGGATCTGCCTGACCTGGGTTCAAACCCGCACTCTGCCGCCACAAGACGTCGGGCACATGGCTCGATCTCTCTGACCCTCAGTTTCTCTGATTAGCATCTCTAAGCTAGGACTTACTTTCGGTCTTGGTTTCAAATCCAGATCCTGAGGAGTCTTCTTGGTTCCAGGGAACCCACTGGAAGCATCAGAGAGAAATCCAGCTGTTCCTATTTGACTCTAATGCAAGTAAATTTTAAAAATCACCCAAGGAGCTTGCAGATCTCTCAGTAAAAGCCAGTCCCTCCCCACCAGGTTATTTTTGTTGCTTTTATTGTAAACACAATTCCAGAGAGTTACTAGTAACCGAGAAAAACTGGGGGAAGTTCGACTTCTATTGGAGATAGATGCTGTATATTCCGTGCATCGATTGGCTTGTTTTAAAAATAGAGAACATGATTCTATACAATTCTTCACTGTTTTCTGCCAAATCCTATGAACATCCTATAGACAAAAAGACACCATCTTCCCAAAGGGGAAAATTCCTCATTTTTAGCCTTTCCTCAACTGTACCATTAGAACCAGTTAATAAATTTGTGGAGTGAGGAAGGAAGAGCACACGCTTTACATTAAAACACAAAGGGATGTGGTCTTGATGGAACCCTTGGAGTCCCACAGACTTAGGTTCAAACCCCAGCTCTGCCGCTCCTTCACTGTGTGACCTTGGGCAGGTGACCTACCCTCTCTGTGCTCCAGTTCCCATAAATGGTGACAGTAATTACAGCTGCCTCTCAGAGCATTTGGGGCGCCCGGTGAGATGAAGTATGTAAGCACTGAGCTCAGAGTGTGTGGCACATGGCCAGTGCTTGGGCAGCGGAGCAGCAGGTATTATTTTGGCAATAATTTTGTTGCCGGTAACAGAGCTGCTGGGTTGAAAGCCTCGCCCCACCTAGCCACCTTGGTGATGCTCAGCAGACCCTTCTGCAGTTTGGCTTTGCCTCTGTGCCCATCTGCCTCCCATGGAGCTGGTAAGCTGCAGGAGGAAGGGGCTGGCATTTCTGCAGGCTGCATGCTAGATGTCAGGGTTTCAGACCTGGTCCTAGGGGCTCTAGTGAAGCAGGTGGTGTTGTAAAATATATTTTAACCACTTCAAAAGCTGTAATAAAAAAGAACATATGACTGCCTGGGTTGTATACTAAATCTTAAGACATCAGAGATTGCCAGTGTGTGAACTGGTATAGCCGTCTAAGCTCATTTTTGTGCAAACTGTGTGTCTTCCTTCTCTGCATAGGTCTGACCTTCACAAAAAGATAACAGTGAATGGAAGTGTTTTTAAAATTCTGGCCTCTGCACATCGAATGCACAGATGAGGACACCACTCACTGCCCAGTGCATCCCTTGTCACTTTGAAACAGTCAGCTGTGCAGCGCAGGTGGCCGTGTGGACACTTGCACCATGCAAACCCTGCAGCTGTCCCAGCAGGATAACACTGGACACTGGGGCACATTTCACTTCTCTCGAAAGGATCCGTGGCATTTTGCTTACCTAAGATTTGTAGAATGGAAGTGGTTATTAGATTTCATTAAGGATTCAATTCTGAAAACAATTACTATCCATCTCTTATGCTTCTAGAACAGCTGAATTAAAGAATACACAATGTGATTGCAAAGCAAGGTCTCAACAAATCCACAGTATTTGTAACTATGTACCTGTGTGAAAACAGGATTTTTTTGTCTTCTGTACAATCCAATGTCCAGAAGGAAAGGGGATGCAGAGAGGAAGATGAAGTGCATCTATGAGGCACAACGATGCCTTAGTTTGGGCTCCTCCGGAGGCCAACCCTGAGACATGGGAACAGGTGCTTGGAGCTTATTTGGGAAGTGATTGCAGGAAGCCAGTGGGAGAGTGAGCAAATGAGATAGAAGGAAGAAAGGTGGCTCAAGGTGCATTTCGAGCAGGTGACGACTGCGGGCAGGCGAGATTCAGTCCCGCTGGGGAACTACAGCCGACAGTGTCTCGGACTCACCCCTCCCCCAGCCACACCTGGAGCCAGAATTTCCGTCCACCAACTTGCATCAGTTAATGGAAGGCCACTCCTGGGGAGCCCAGGAGCCAAGTCCTGCGCACGTCTGGCCAAGCAGATGACAATAGCCAGCGAAAGCCCTCGGCAAATCGTGGCAGGTGATTGCAGCTGGCAGCTGAGAGACTGGCACACAAGAGGTGGTGAACACTGAGGCGTGAGGTGGGGCAGGGGTGGGTAAGGTTGAGGTGTGGACAGTATTCTCCACCGTTTTTAATAACAGCTAACAATTTACCAGACACCTAACCCACCTTACGTCGGGTGATCCTTACACCAACCCCACCAGAAAGGTACTATTTCTATCCCCATTTTACCAATGAGGAAACTGAGGCTTCGAGAGGTTAAATACCTAGCCCACGATGTCCTCCAATAAACTACAGATTCGGCATCCCACCTGCAGCTATCTGACTTCAAAATCTTTGCCCTGAATCACCCCATCATCAGTCTTACTTGTTCTCACGTACGATGCTAACTAATTGGTTGCTTCATTTTTCTATCCCACGCAGATTAGAAACAAAACATGCCGGACAGACGGGAGCTGTGTCTCAGTGTGCCCGACGACAGAAGCATCTCGCCGCAACACTGCACAGCCCAGTGATCGACACTCGACACAAGCAACCAGGCAAAGGTTAAATTGTGTTCAGCACTTCCTCTTTTAAAAGGCCCATACGGATGCAATGTGGTTTCTGGAAGACTTCCCAAGAGAATCATGAGAGATAGTCAGGCTTGCGCTTTGGAGAGGGTCTGTTTCAATGACCTGGACTACCCATTTCTTGGCAGAGCTGGGCAAATGAGGTGTCACATTCCTTTACCGAAGCTCTAAGCCAGCTAGATTGGTTTCAGAACCCACTAGGAGAAAGGGCCGAAGGGCCAGCCTAGGGGATCCTTTGGGAATTAGCAAAGCCCAGCTCCAGGTGGAGGGCTGAGGCCGCAGAATTAGCAGCTGGTCTCCACAGCTCCCAGCATCCCTGCAGGGGAGGGAAGGCTGGTTTTAGGGAGAGGCTGCAAGGCCAGATTAAATTAAGGGGGCAAAGAGCATGAACAGAAGACAGCTCCTTTTATCTTCAAAGCCCTTTTCAGAAAACTGAATTTGCAAACAGCCCAGCCTCCTGTGGAGCACTGCATGAGAGGGCCTCTCCCGGCCAGTTTTAAAGAGAGGAGTGAGAGTCAGGCACCTGCAGGGGCTGGAACTAGAAGGAAAATGCTTCCTCTGAAGCAGATGCTCTGGTCTGACCATTCCCCACACTTCCAGAGAGTTCTACAACTTTGAAAACCTGCTCTTCAAAGGGAATAGGTTGACAATTCCCTTTAGACACAGCCTTGAAAATAGGAGGTATACAATACTACCAATCTCGTTTGATTCTTTGTTCCTATAGGTTAATTGGCATGGGGGGAGGGGAGGAGAATTCCTACAAGTTGCTCAGTAACAAGCGCTGCCTCTAAGGTGAGGTCATCACTACCTAGTGACTGTCATATCCACAGCACTGTAAATCCATCAAACAATTAGCAACTGCGTATGCCTCTCCCTTGTACATCAACCAAAATCCTCCAGGAGGTCTCCTCCACCCCACCATGGTTCAGCTAACCCTGCAATTACACACTGCAAACAAAGCAAATGCAAAACATAGAGAGCAACATTTAATGCAAAGGACTGAAGCTGACAGTGACATTATCTCTCCATGTCCATCAGCATCATCATTATCTCTGTGCTTTCAAATCATCTAATGGGATGTTTAGGTCTCACCTAATTAAAATACAAAACCACCCGTGGGTTGTGTTAAGGGTTTACTTGTGGGGGAAAATGTGAGGACTTCTAAATTGATGAACTGCATGAGAAAATTCAAGAAAAATTAAGAGCTTGGCCAGTGATTCTGGGAGTTTAGCCATTCACTCAGCTCATCTCGTGTTCAATGTCACTCAAGAACAGACATAGCGTGGGGAGGCGGAAAAGGAGTCATCGCTTTGTATTATTAAAATCCCCTGGTGGAGGATTTGCACACTCATATTCATAGCAGTATTATTCATGATAGCTGAGAGGTGGAAGCAACCCAAATGGCCACTAAAGGATGAATGGATAAACAAAATAATAGATATACATACAATGGAGTATCATTCAGCCTTAAAAAGGAAGGAAATTCTGACACACACTACAACATGGGTGAACCTTGAGACATTATGCTGAATGAAATAAGCCAGTCACAGAAGGACAAGAATTGTATGATTATACTTACAAGAGATACCTAGGATAGTCAAGTTCATAGACACAGAGAGTATAATGGTGGGTTCCAGGGCCGGGGGACAGGGGATGGGTCAGTTTGGGAAGAAGAAAACCTTCTGGAGCTGGGTGGCGGTGATGGCTGCACACAATGTGAATGTGACTACTGCCACAGACTGCACATTTAAAAATGGCTAAAATGGTAAATGTCATATTACGTATATTTTACTACAATAAAAAAAAAAAACTTTATGGAAGAGTTTCCCATCTGATGTCTTTACATCAGTCAAAGAACCAAGCACCGTGATGACTCGCAGCACCCCTCAAAGCTCGTGTTGTTTCCCATTTTACTGACAGCCAGCGTTCTCACTTGCATTGTTCCTGTCCTCATTTCTGTGGCTGACAAAGTGTTATCCCTTGGCAACTGAATTTTTCTAAGTTGGAAGCCCCATGAAGCAGACTTTCTACTGGATGTAAGAAGTTGGTGGAAAAAACTGGAAAAAAAAAAAAAAAAAAAGGCCAGTTTATAATAGCATGGTACTCTGGGCTTCCTATTGCAAACATCTGGCAAAGAAACTCCTATGGGGATTTTTCCATATAGAAAATTAAAGGCTCTGATTTTTTTTAACTAAAGATTTTAGGCACATATAATATTGTGTTAATAACCTAAGACTGATTTATATAATCTTTCATCATATGCAAAGAATGAAAAGGTCGAACGGGGAAAGTGACTCAGTGTCTTTGAAGCTCCCCACACATTATAAATTCATCCTTCGTTGCAACACCGTCACTCATTTCTATCTGGCAGCGTTGTTTGCTTTCTTCCTTGAGAGACCTGCAGCAGCAAAGAGTTACAGTAAAAACAAAGGAACATGCCCCTTTAAAAAGACACAGAAGTGAGATTTTCCGAAAGTGTGTTTCACGAGCTAGCTGCATCAGAATCATTAATTGCTTATTAAAAATGCAGATGTCTACTGAATCGGAATCTCTGCGAGTGCAGGCCTGGATCTGCCTTTTATTAAATAAGGCCCCTGGTAACTAAGCAAGGCCTGACGGATGCAAGCTGGTGGATAAGATGGAGTTCAATTTGGGTCAGTAGGGTCGTGTGTCAAAGGCTGCCTGGTGGGGAGCAGGGGCGGGGACTCTGAGTCCACAGCTCCCCAGGCCCACCCCAGATGCCCCATCTCAGCTGCCTTATGGTCCCAGCATCCCTGTTTCCAATATCTTTCCCATATCCTTAGCGCCCCCCACCCAACTTTGATTGGCTTTGAGAGGGATGGCTGACCCCTGTCATCATCCTAAGGACCCTCAGCGGACGAGCACAGAAAGAGTGACGGTCAGTCTGGCACTGGGGCCTCAACTGTGCTCCTGCAGCTTCCCTGACAGCCTCACCATGGGGGATGCCCTATGCAGAGCCACCATCCGTCCACCCCTCGCTCAACCAGAGCCCCTACTCTGGGTCTGAACCTCAGGGCCAACCTGAACAAGCCCCCCAAACTTGCCTTGCCTTGCTTGCTTTGAGTCGCTACTTCTAGTTTGCCTTAAAACTCCCACCAGCAAGTCACATAGCCAAACTATCCTTATAGATAACGTCTCTGACTGTGGGCCACTATAGGTAACCGGGGCTTAAAGTTGCTTTTCAGGAACTAGGGGCAGCTCTTGGTCATTTCAAGCTGGTTGAGACCACTGACCCTTTAACTGGGCCTGCACAAATGCCTGAGAGGTGACATTTTGACGTCACAGGGCCAAAACCTCCTCCCTCAGATCACATCAAGGCCGCCATTTCCTGAACACGCCTTCTCGGGAAAGCCGAGAAGCTTGACCATGTCTGTGCATCACCTCGTTTTTCCTTACCTCCCCCATCGCCTTTCCCCACACCTGGGACCGCCTTGCTCCTCTATCCCATAAATATCCCTAAAACCCCCTCGTGCAGGAGGCAGATTTGAGACCTGTTGTCCTACCTCCTTGCTTGGCTATCTCATGAATAAACTTTCTCTTTTGCAAAACCCGTAGAAAATGCTATATAAGTAGTTGGACGTAAACACAGGTACATGTATTTTTTTACATGAGTAAATCATTCACTAAAGTATGAAAAAAAAAAAATACTGTCTTAAAGCAATCAAAGGGTGGAAAGAACCTGGCTGGTAACAGGTGCACTCAGGTGGCTGACCAGCATTGGAAACGGATCTCCCTCTTGAGTGTGAACTTCTGGCCATTGCCTGTGGATACCTTGAGGGCCATGTCCAGGGGACAGCTGAGTCAGGAAAAGCGCCTTCAGGGATTTGCAATGGCAGAAATGGGCCAGGGAGGGCCGGGACAGCCTCAGGTTACCAGCATGCCCACTCTACCCCGTGATTGCTTTAAGTCAGTATTTTTCATACTTTAGTGAATTATTTACTCACGTAAAAAAAATACATGTACTTGTATTTACTTGCAAGTACTTATATAGCACTTTCTATGTTCCAGACAATCTTCTAAGGGCTTTATAAATAGCAGAGCAGATAAAGCCAAGGGAATCTGTCTTCCATTTGTGTGAAGCTGTTTATATAGGGCACGTATACGTTAATGGCAAAATAAAGCACATCAATAAAAACAAACACGGTATTAAACTCTGGTTACTGTTGCCTGTCCTGAGGGGTACTTTCTCTTTGTTGAAAGGGGAGATTAAGAAACGTTTTTTAGAGGTATTAAAGGAAATAGCACAAAACTGATGCTTTCTCGTTGACATAATTGGAACGGAAAGAGAACTGCACAGTGAGTAACTTTCTTATTTTGTGGGTCAATGTTATTTAATGCCACAACAGGGCACAACTGATGGTACCTCTTAGGGAGACAATGTGCTGATAAATTGTTGCCTTTGCACCTACAAGTGCCAGAAGGCAGTTTGTTTTCTCACAGTTTCAACCTCCGCTTGATAACCATGCATGCTGCTGATTTGCTGAAAAGATCTTATCTTTTTCCCTGCAAACTGAAGTCTTAGCATTAGTCACAGGATCAGAAAATCTCTACAAGTTGGGTCTAAATGAACTAAGTCTTTGTGCTTGAATACTTCCAATCAATACACAATCATCAGTTAATGCTAGTGTAGGACAGTGGTTCTCAATGTGAGTCTCTGGACCAGCAAGATGGACATCACCTGAGAACTTGTTAGAAATGCAAATTCTCTGAGTCGCCCTAGACCTATGGAATCAGAAACCGTGGAATAGGGCCCAGCAATCTGTGTTTTACACGCCCTTTAAGTTTGAGAAAACTGGCCTCAAAAAAAAAAAAAAACCAAATTTAGTACACACCACAGTAAAAATTTCATGTCAATTCCTTATCATGAGTTAGATTGTTAAGAGCTTATCTGGCATCAAACCCTGACTCTAGAATTTACTGCCTTTGTGACCTTAGGAAAGTCATTTAACCTCTGTACATCTCAGTTTCATTATCTGCAAAAATGGGAATAATAAGACCTGATATACAGGGTGTTGCCTGGACTGAACGAAATACACATGCAGAATTCTAACAGTGCACGGAGTGTGACAAAGGATCAAGACATTTTTGCCACTGGTATTATTACTGCTATCATCATTATTGGTATAATAATAGCATTTGATAAGGAATTTTTTAAATGGGAGGGGATTGTCTCTGAGTCACATGGAAATTCTAAGACAGCAAGAGGTATTCTAACTCATCCGCTCAGAGGGTAACCAGGAAAGGGCTGTAGACTGAATTCATCTTGTTCAAAAGATGTGGTGACTTTTCTTCCCAGTACCCCACTATTAACCAGGAACATCCAAAACTCCTCACTCTGAATTTCCCTAGGATGTAGACAGGATCCTTTCATTAGACATTTCCACATTTCCATCCAGACTCTTCTCTGATCAAGGGGAGACTGGAAGCGAGTGAGTGGGAAGGGACATGGGATAGTGGGGAAAATGGGCTGGCGGGGGCAGGGATGAGGACGGAGGTGGGCCATTCCCAGGCAGACCCAGCTCCTCCCCCACCACACCCTCTCTCCAAGGCCCCTCACCTTCTGCAGCCACCATGCCCTGCCCTTAAAATGTGCTGCTTTCATGTCCCTGGACACAAATCCTTCCTCGTGTCCTCCCACGCAGGCTGGAATTTTCCAACCAAATCTGTACTAAAACCAAAGGGGGGAAAGAGAGAGAGAGAAAAAAAAGAAGCTTAAAGAAATCAAAGAGACAAACATAAACCCCAGAAAACCAGCAGTGCTCACTGAGGACTGGGGTTTGATCCTACGATAGCAACTCAACAGTGACCTGCTAATTGATTTTCTCCATTAAACTAGAATTAGACGCCTGTCCAAAGAGAAATGCCAGTAGCCCACGTGGATGAGCAGGATCTTTCTCCCATCTCTTCTCAATTTCTTATCCAAACGTGCATCTCTTTATCTTCTTCCCACTTGCCCCTTTGGACTAAGGCAGCCAAAGGCAAGTGAGGTCAGGACACTTGGTGCAGAGATGACTTGAGCAGATCCGAAGGATAAGAAAGAGTCCGTGTGACAGAGGATGAAAATAATTAACCACAACTGAGTTAACTACTACGTGCCAGGAACCTCAATTAATTTGCATAACAAACCAACAAGGCACTAATAGAAACAGCTATTGTTCCTGAGTACTGACTATGTGCCTACCACTGTCCTAGGCACTTTGTATTCTTAATGAACTTAGTTCTTATTACAACTTTGTGAGCTACATACTATTGTGATGTCCATTTTTCAGATGAGGAATTTGAGAGATAAAGAAATTAAGAATTGAGGACTAAGTCACATAAAAATAAATAGCAGAGCCTGGAGTTGAACCCAGGGTCTCTGACTTGAAAATTCACTCTTCGAAGCAATGTGCTTCTAGGGAGAGAGCGGCAGAGCCAAGGCACAGAGCCTGAGGATGGACAGCTACCCAGGGACAGCCGGGAACTGGGTGTTGGCCGGAAGGTTCCTTAAATCTTGGGAAAATGTTGTGGTTTCAGGGTCAGGAGATGGTTTGCATGAGGTAAAGAGAGGACTGCCTGGAACCTGAAGCAGGTGCAGAAAAGAAAACTCAATCACGATGAAAAAAAGGATTGAGATGTGAAGAAGATGAGCTGCTGTATGAGTAGCTACATCAGGAGTCTTGATTGTAAGGAACAGAAACCAAACCTAGCTACCTAAGTCGACTAGCAATTCTTCGGACGGATTTCACAACATTGATAGAGAAGACAAAGAACTGGTCTCAAGAAACAAGAACAAGCAAGGTCCAAGCAGAGAACATACACTGTGGTCACACCCAAAGAACAATCTGATTGTTCTTTGGCCCCTGGACACTAAACTGTGCCCTGTCCCTGACTCTGCTACCCTGGCTGTGAGTTATTTTTCAGTGTCCTCTCATTGGTGTCCCACACTCCCAGCTGGAGCATCAGATTGGCTGAGTGTGGGCCAGGGACAAGGCCCCATTCAGCTTCTAGAATCTCTGGCAGAATCCTTTCTGCCACCAAGATTCACGCAACACGGGATCCCTCCCTTCTCCTCCCAAACCCAGGGTGTCCATGGGAGTGGCCAGGGCTAACTTGAGCAAAGATGCCTCTCTGCCAGGGTGGCTGAGAGCCCAAAAACCAGCTAGCCTGGATGTGGAAGAATAAAGACAGCTGGAAAGGTGTCCAAGAGCGAGGGGAACCAACATGTCTTCTGGTTCATTTGATATTTTAGCTTTAAAGACATCTGTTTTCAACATCTTTTTCCTTGGCAGTCATCAAAGCCAGCCTTGTGAAAAGGCCACCTTTACTCAGGAGAGCTCTAAGACCTTGAGGTCTCAATGCCATCCAGGTAACAAGGTCCTTGCTACAAGTGATGGAGGAGCAGTGGCCAATGAAGATGACCAACTGCTCCTGGAGCAGTGGGCTGGAAACATCTCTGCCTGGTGACCACCGTGAGCACACTGCTCTTTGAGTGACGGACACTCAGACAAACTGTAATGGGACAGTGTGCTCGAGAAGAGGGGAAGTTCATGCCCATCTTCTGACCTCACATCAACAAAAGGAGTCACTGTGACCACGGGATTTTTTTTTCTGTCTGAGCAAGGGCTGGACCCACATCCAAATTTCCTTGCCTACGTGTGCGTCAACCTGAAGATCGCAGTGTAAACTCTACTGCACAGCAATCCACTCTGCCAAGCTCCCAGAGCTCCCTGTGATTGTGGGTTCATCTTTTTGCTTATTTCCAATTCGACACTGGAGGGCCGGGCAGTGAATCATTAAGCGGACGCTCCGCACATACTGGGTGCTTAACTGATCTGGCAGCCGAAAGCAAGGCAGAATGTGCACATTGCAGGGAAAGAACAATTGGCACCGTGAATATGAACCTAACAGATGACTGAGGGTGACAACAAAGGGAAACTTTTAATTGGGAAATTTAATTTCCAAGGAGAAAACCTCCAGAAAATTATAAATTCAGTAATTTGATTTAATCATCTGCATTTGAATAGCTCTGCATGAGCAACACACTTAAACATTTATAAAATTAAGATGCTAAAATTAATGTTTAGCTATTATAGAAGTGCTTATAATTGTCCAACGGTTGTGCATAATTAAATAGCAATCTCGAATGTTGCGGGATGGGGCCCCATTCAATGAAACTGTGTCAAGAGTGATCGTGGAAGATTTATTGGACACACAGTCCAGGAGTTGTGGGCCCTTTGCGGCCCACAGTGCTGCCAAGGCTTCACCTCCAGCCCTGAGTCTTGGAGGAATTAAGAGTTTGGGAGACCTAGAGTCTGAGTGTGAGGCCAGACCTTTTCTGCAGGCCAGGACCCCTGCTTCTAAGAGAATTGCTGGACGGTATGCAAACGCCCTTCTGGGTGCCATGTGGCACAGCAGAACAGAGCCAAAACCTTCCCCACCCCCCAGGGCAGTATTATCCAATGACAATGCCTTACATTTGTGTAGCTTAAAGTTTCTTTGCTGGACAGTAGCCTTGGATCTGTAAGGAAAGCATTATTGTCCCCATCTGCAGATGTGGAAACTGAGGCTCCAAGGTCTTTCATCCTTCCATCTGATTTTAAATGCTGCCTCTTTAAAGAGGCCTTCCCTAGTAGTCACACCTGTATAAAGTCACACCACCACCTACCCACCCACACCAGGTCTTGTCAAACACTCCAACCTCTTTTATCCTAGTCACATATGGGTCACATGTTAGTTATAGGCTTTCCACACTAGAACTGAAACTCCAGTGGGTCCACATCAGTCCCATTCACCCCATGCACCCCTGGACAAAGGTGCTCAGGGTTTGGCTGGGTGCAAGCTCCTGGACGTCCTGCTAGGGTTGGCCACAGACCCTTCCCACTCCATGTGCAAAGCTCAACTCTGTGTCTTGTCCCACAGACTCATTCCTCCTCCTGTTACTCAACTTCTCAGATCGGAGGCGTATTCTCCCCCTAGTTGCACAAGCCGGAAATCAGAGTGTCTCTTGACCCCTCTATACTTAAAAGAGCCTCCTCATCTCCCCTCCGTAGCCAACAAACACCAAGCCCGCAAATTCCCTCTCCCAAGGAGCACCTGAACATGTCCACTGCTCTCCATTCCCAGCCATTTTCCTTGCACAGGTCACGGCCACAACTCACTGGCGTTCTAGCAAAGCCTGCCGCTGTCCTCCCCAGCTCCAGGCTGCAGCCAGAGGGTGCTTCCAGAAAGGCAGAGCTGGCCTGTTCCTCTGTCACCTAGAACCCTCCAGGGGCTTTCTAGGCTATTAGGAGAAAGTCCAAAATGGCCAGCACTCCCCACAGAGCCCGCATGATCTGCACGCTGCCCTCCCGGCTCTCCCTCACCCCGCCCTGCACCAGCCGCTTTCGATGACATCGTCTTACCGAATTCTCACGGCCACTCCGCAAGGGAGACATTACCATTCCCAGTTTTAAAAGCGAAACAGGTTCAGAGGGGCAAAGGTGACTTGCCGGGGGTCCCGAGTCCTCCTGGTTTGAAATCTATTGCCCCTTCTACCTCATCCTGCTGCTCCCCACCCTCATTCTCGGCATCGGCAAGGTGTGTTAAGCACCTACTGTGTACAGGACACCATGCAGGATGGACTCCAGGACACTCCCTCCATCAGAAACTCACTGAGCAAATTATAAAACACCCTTGTCCACACACAGTTAGCACGATATTAACTGGAAACCATCTGACTCCAGCTCCTTGTATCCCCACATCTAGAACAGTGTAGGTACAGAGTGTGGCACATAGTAGGTACTCAATAAATGCCTGTGAAATGTGAGATTGTTCCAGCTTTCTCCCCTACTCCCTGCCACCTTTGGGAAGTGTGGTTGTCTATAGTGCTGCTAGAACAGTCCATCTTACAAAAGGTAAGGTCTGAGAAATATGAGCCTTACTCTTGTTCTTCTCTGCTTCCTCAAGTTCCTATGAGTCTAGAGAGATTTTTTTTTTTTTTTTTACCTCTCCTGGTAGAAAATGAATCCTACCACCATGTCTGCCTCTCACCTATTGACATATACTATGATGATGCTAAACCACTGTCGTGAAGTGCTAGAAGACGCAAGCCATACACGGACTTTGTCCTGAGGTTGCAATGACAGGGGTGTCAAACATGACCTGTACTGGGGTTGAGACATAGACCCCAATTCTCGCAAAGCCCTACTAAGGCAATGGCTGCAGGGCTGCAGAGGCAGCCCCTGGTAAGAGGAGTGTTCTGGGCAGCTGCTCATCCTGGGACAGGAGTTGTCCATGTACAAGAGTTGCCATGGCAACCTTACTGTCAAATTTGGAGAGTCGCATGAATGAGACCACGCTAGTGTTAGAGATTTCATGAGAAAGACAGATGTGGCCCAAGGGGTGTACTTCTTTGGAGGACTTCTCCTGTAAAGCCAGCCATAAGATAAAAAGACTCTGAAGGCTGGAAATATGAACAGGAAAATGATAAAAACCTTAATTTTCAGCCTACTAATTCAGGCTTGGTGAAAATCAAAAACAGTTCGTTTCTTAACCTTTGCCCTGACACACAATTGTTTCAAAAAACAGTTTCTGAATAGATGAAGAAAGAAATATGTTTTTATAAAATTGAATTTTCTTATACATTGATATAGATATAGAAAAAATACATATAATTGTTCCATAAAACTACCTAGAAAACTAAAGTGGCTCTGAAGGTGGGTTGTTCCAATGCATTGTAACTTATGATTAGAACATCAACACTGACTAGTGGGAAAAGCTGGGCATTTTGACCTAGGGCCATATGACATACTAAGCGATTTTCTCATTCGAGGCTGGTCCCCATAATATAAGACAGTGTATGACTGAAAACAGATCGGAAAAACTAAAGTGCTAAATCAATACTAATAATTTTTGTTTAATCCCATCTCACTAGAATTGGGTTCTTACGTTTCTGCTAACTTGGATCTTATCTCTTTTTTCCATGGGTATTAAATATTCCTATTTTGTTGTCTCAGGCCATCACATCAAAGGGCAGGCCAGTGAGAATTCTGTGGAAGGATGCCTGTGTGGGCAGTTGGCTAATCACATTGTATATAGGTGGACACTCAGTGTTGTGTGGAAGCCCCAGGCCATCCTGACATGAGCAAAGGCTGGAACACAGGACACTGGGTTTGGTTTAGGGCAGTGACTTCACTGGACTTGCCTGGTTGGAATGTCTGTAGTCACCTTTTCTGTGCACATGATCCACAAAAATCCCTTCTTCCCTTGGACAGCAGCCCTGCTGTAGTCGCCTCCCAGGCCCACTGCTGTCCCACTCGTCACACGAACATGACTCGTAATATGAAAAAAAGAAGAAATTAGTGACGTTAAAAGGAAATTTGATGCACTATTTGCTCAGTGATACCTGTGGCTCTTCACAAAGCTGAGCTTTATCATTCATACACAAGGTTAGAACCCAGCATGTCTCTGCTCCTAGACGCCCTTGTTTTGGAGGGTGGCAATCTTGCATAACCCCAGCATTTGTGCTGGATGTCATTCTAGCAACTTTGGAGCCAGGTGGAGCTCAGATTCTTGACAGAATGGACATACCTAGGTGCTACCTGTGATCTGAGGCATCTTCAAATCCCATCTGGACCAAGATGTCCACTCACCTCTCTACTCACCACCTGATTAGGATGCCAAAGTCTGTGCCCACCAGCTTCTTTTCCCGAAGACTGGAGTGAGTGAAAATGGGCAGATGCTACCTGAGAGAAGAAGACAGCCTCTAACCCGTTCATACCATGCCTCCCTTTCTGCACTCATCCTTTCCTTCACTGCTCAGCCATTTATTCTAAGAACTCGTTGAGAACCTACACAAGGATATGCCCTATACTAGGGGTGCCACAGTGAGGAGGACCCAGACCTGACCTCTCCCCATTCTCCCTTCACCTGAGCTTTGTTCTTACACACCACGTTCCTGCCCCAGGACCTTTGTACTTGCTATTTCTGCTGCCTAAAGTGCTCTTCCCCAACTCTTCACAGAGCTCGCACCTTTCCTATCCTTCTGGCCTCAGCTCACAAGTCACCTTTACAGAGAAGTCTTCCCTGGCCACACTCTCTAAAGAAGAGTCTCCCCTCTCCACACACTGCATTTATTTTTCTTATAGCTGATGTGGTTTTTGTTTTGTTTTTGCAGTTCTTTGTTTATCTCCTTCCACACTGGGTCCCCAGCACCTGGCACACGATAAGATATAACAGAATTTTTAGCATTTACAATGTGCCAGTTGCCCTTTGGAGTGATTTATGTGCACTCGCCCATCTAATCAGCACTGCGAGCCTGTGAGGTGGGTGCTAGCAGAGGCGGAGGGAAGCGATATGACTTGGTTGCACAGTTAGTAAGAGATGGAGTTGGATTTTGAACAGAGGAAGTTTGATTCCAGAGTCTGGCCTCCTAACCACACGCCAGCGCTCAATTTGCCAGTGTTTCAAATGAATGAACAAATAAATAAATGAGAATAAATGAGTGAGGGGAGCTTAGAGTCTGGGGTAGAAGACAAATACTAAATAAGTATGCAACACCTACATAACCACAAAGAAATGTAGGCTGCAGTGCAAGTATCTGACCGAGAGATCAAACCTAGTTCAGGGCATCAGGGAAGACCTGCCTAGAAAGTGACATTTATTTAAATGACGGTATGGAGTGTGGACGATAGTTAATGGGAGAAGAGGGTCATTTATCACATGATCTGTTGGTGACATAAGAAGCATAGAAAAGCACTTGAACACAAGAATCAGACCTCAGTTTCAGAATACTATCTCCTGGTGACAATGTGGAGAAATGGGCAGGGTATACACGCAGAATTTGTGCTATCTACGAACAACCTGCAGCATTTAAAATACGCCTAATTTTCAACCTCATATTTTCACTTTTAACTGTCTATCCCACCAATATACTTACACATCTGTAAGGAGGTATATGTGTAAGAAAGGTGGCTATTGAAACAGCCCAAAATCGAATAATAGAAACAAATATCAATAGGGAAATTAATTACATTTTTATCACCATACTGTGTGGAATATTCTGCAACAATTTAAAAAATTATTTTGAACAAAATGACTTGTTAAAATCTACAAGACATAATGCTAAGTGAAAAAAGTCATGTAGCATTTCAGTATATAAAGAATGATACCATTTATATGCTTCAAAAAGAAACCAGAGCTATAAGTGTGTATGTACCGCACACACACACACCACACAGATGTAAATGCATGTTTTGTGTTTTGAAATGTTTGGGATGTTTTGAAAGAACATTCAGCAAATTCTTATCTGTGATTTCCCAGGAAGGAGAGGAGGAGAAAGAAGACTCTGACTTTAAAAAAACAATCTAAAATGTTTGAATTTTTACAATGAAATTGTAGTCATATATGGCTGTGATTTTTTTTAAAAAAAAATCAAAAATCTTGTATTGAAAGAAAAAGCTAAAAGAGCACTGTGATATCACCACACGTAAAAGTCCCCCTGGTTGGGTTGTTTTCTTGCTATTGAGTTGTTAGAGTTCCATACATATGTTGGGTATTATTCCCTTATCAGATGCATAGTTTGCAAATATTTTCTCCCACTCTGTGTGTTGTCGCTTAACTCTATAAATTGTTTCCTTTGCTGTGCAGAAGCTTTTTAGTTTCATAAATCCCGTTTATTTTTTCTTGTATTGTCTGTGCTTTTGGGATCATAGCTAAGAAATCTTTGCCCAGACCAATGCTATGGAACTTTCCTCCTAGGTCTTCTTCTAGGTAATTCACAGTTTCAGGTTAAAGTCTTTAATCCATTTTGAGTTGATTTTGTACATGGTGCACTTTGCACATGGTGTGAGACAAGGGTCCAATTTCATTCTTCTGCATATAGATGTCCAATTGTCCCAACATTGTTTATGTTAAATGGAAGGAATAAGCTTTAGTGACCTAATACACAGAACGGTGTCTATAATAAATAATGCACTGTATATGTCAAAATTACTAAAAGAGATTTTCAATGTTTTTACCACAAAAAGGTAAGTATGTGAGGTGAAGAATTTGTTAATCAGCTTGATTTAATCATTCCCCTGTAAACATATATCAAAACATCCTATAGGATCCTTTGTATCCTATAAATACATACAATTATTATTTGTCAATTTAAAAAAAAAAAGGTGTTCCCCTGGGAGATCCCCTGGGGTTCCACAAGGGGCCCCACCCAGCTAAAAACCCTGCTGGGCACAAGACTTCATCCAGGCAGCTTCTTAGAGTTTCTGTCTTGCCCTGGTTTGCTCCTGCACTCACCTGGGCCAGTTGTTCACAGACTCTGCCTCCTGGCTTACTCCTGACTCAGCATGTGAGCACCATCCAAGGCTCAGGACATTTGACTGTGCCATTGGTGACACTGTTTGACTTTCAGCCTGCTTGAGCCAACTGATGTAGTTTCCTCTTCCTTGTCCAAAGACAGAACCTCCCCAGGAGGTGAGGGAAAATATGCTCCTCAACCCCTAGTCTTTCAGATGACATGAAAAGAAATTCCGCATATCCACAAACAAGGGCAAATTCATAGCATTAGGGGGTGATAAGGGTTAGAGTGAGCTTTCCATTTGAACTTCCCCTTTCTCTGCTGTGAATGCTGAATCATTCACGTGGTTTTGGTTTTCTTTCCGAGACTCTGAAATAGATCAGCTCAACATATGGGAAGGCTAAGTCGTTTTTGGTTGGTTGAATTTTAGTTGCATCAGTACCATGATGTCTTGATTAATGAAGGTGCCTGGGTAAAGCTGTAACCACTTCTCTGCAGATTCACCTCTCTCTTAGTGGCCTGGCCCCTGCCCTTCTCACCTGTCCCAGCAGCATCTGCGACCTGCCCTGGTGCTCTGTGCCCAGCCCACATGGTCAGCAAGGAGGGAGGAAGAGAGCACAGAATGAGAAATGAGGGCCTGAGAAAGGAAGCATTTGCCATTTCAGCCCAATAAGTATTTTGAGCCCCTGAGAGGAGCCATACCTTGTGTTAAGGCCTGGAGGATGAAGGCCAGTAAGGGACAGACCTTGCCTTCTTGGAGCTTCTGGTCCAGTTTAGGAGCCTGCCACAGGCGCACATAACCTCAGTCTTATCTTCTGAATAATAAAAATAGTGATAATGCACAGAGAGCTAAGAGTACCAAAATTGGGGTCTTTAGCTTAGCCAGAAGATTCTGGGAAGTTTTCCTAGAGAGACAGATGGATGACAAGTAAGACTCTTTAGGCAAAGAAAGATCAGGAAAGTATTCCAAGCAAATATAAAGGCATGAGGGAATGCGTGAAGATTCGGAATTCATCATATTGGCATTGCTCAAGCGTGCAGGATGACTGATGTGGGTACTGGGAGAGGACACAGGAGAGGCAGGAAGGGCCCCGGGCAATGGGGGCCTCAGGGACACCTTTCCACCATACCAGAACACGCCAGCTGGCACTGGAGTGTTGACCCTCCAAAGCACTGACCTTTAGCATACAGAAATTTTAACATTCTTATATTGAGCCCGTAGTGTATTTAAGTGGGTTGGAGGAGAGAGATAAGTTCTATTTGTCAAATATAGGTTAAAACTTGATCTCAACCTTTCTTGACATTCTTGTCTAAAATAACACGGTCCACTTTTAAAAGTTCTAAATAATGAACACCAGGAGGATTGCTTTTCAGAGAGGTAGCTGCAGAGCCTGGCTGAAAGTGCAAGTCCTGGGACGTGCCCTGAAGAGTTTCTCTGCTTTCTGCTAAATTGTATTTGGAATGTGTTTGTGCAGAAGCGATCTGCTTCTGTCTTCAAATTAGAGAACCACCAGATGTTCTTTGATACTAAGATTTTGCAGTACAGCCTGTGTATTGGCATTGCAGCGTTCTAATGGAAACTGACATGACGGATGACCTTCCGACGTATGGCAGTGATTCCAAATACTGCACAGGCTGGAGCATTTAAAACCGAATGATTCAGTGCACTATTCGATTCAAGTAGGCATTTTAAATAACATTAATTCGTGTGTTTTTTAATACAAGGAGGAATAAGAAAAAAATGGCCTACCATTCTAATGCCCATAAAACTCTCTTTAATTTTACTTTGATTTTAAGATTCAGGTATATTAAGGTATAATTTAGGTACAGTAACATTCACCCTTTTGGGGTGTAAAGTTCAATAAGTTTGGATAAGGTCATGTAATCATCACCACAATTGAGATATAGAACATTCTCATCGCCCCAGAAAGTTCCCTCATGTCTTTCTGTGGTTCATCTTCTTCTACCTCCAGTTCCTGGTAATCCCTGATCTGATTTCTGGCCCTATAGTTTCACCCCAATTCTTAAAAAAATAATATAAGAATCAAGTAAGAAATTTCAAATGGCACAGAAAAGTATAAAAGTACAAGGAATAATTTAAGAAATTTTTTGGCGGGGGGGGCATAGGGATCAAAGTGTTCAAACACAAAGGAAAAGTAGAAGCCTGTATTTTTTGTCCTGTTTTGTTTTACCGCATAGTGATTAGAAAATGTAGTCATACACTTTTGACTTAATGGACTTTATTGAGGTTTTCTTCTTGACTGATTATATGGCCAACTTTTGTAAATGTTAAAAGACTACTTGAAAATAAAAGGTCATCTCCATTAGCTGATATACAATGTATAGCTATTAGATTGACCTTATTAATTACATTTTTAAGATCTTTTAAGTATTTTTTTTTATTTCACTTAATTATTAGGGTAAATTTGACTACCGCATCAAAAAGACCCAAAAATATACAATGATTCAAATATAATGGAAGTTTATTTCTCACTCTTATAAAATGCCAGGATCAGAAGGTGGTTCTCCTCCAGGCAGTGATTCAAGAACCCAGCTCTTTCCACCTAGTGATTCTCCAGTGTATCAGGGGAAGAAGGAGAAGAATGAGTTTCTTAAAACCCTTGGCCCCAAAATGTCTTACATCACATTGGCTGGGATGCAGTCACATGGTCATATCCAATTGCAAAGGAAGTTGAGAAGTGTAGTCTAGTTGAGCACTTGGGAAGAAGAGAACACATTCTGATGAGCAGCTAGCGATCTCGGACCAACTTCTGTGTGCTAACCTAAATGATGAGTTATGTTTATGTGGATACATAAACCAGTAACATAGCTGTTTATTATCATCAAATATTATGTACTATACGTAATTATATAAGCTTTGTTCTTTCTATGTGCAGTCATGACTTCAGTAGTGGCCACCTTTTCTCCAGTTATCTCTTCTTGCCCAAGCTCCACCCTCAAATGTCCTTTGCCCCTTGGCTTCCTAGAGAATTCTTTCTTTTTGCATTTTATTATCTTTATTGGGATTTATCTTAGTACCGATCAGTGTTTATCTCTTTTTCGGTGATACTGCCTTTTGATTAGTAGATCCTTCGTTTTTGGGGGCAGAAAGGTTTTTTTTTCAATATCTTTGGATATTCTTTCTGTTCCATTCATTGGATTCTCTGTCAAGGACACCAATTATCCTTGAGTTGAATCATTCTGTTTTAATGTCTTTGTTTTTGTGCTCTGGATTATGAATACCTCAGTCTTTTATTCTAGCTCTCTTAATTTGTTTTTAGCCAAGTCTGTTCTCTTTCATGCAGCTTCGTTAATTTTTTTAAAGTTTAGTTTCTCTCTTATCTGATACCTATATTTTTAATCTCTTCAGTAAGCTCTTGCCTTACTGAATTTAACCTCTTCTGTACAGCAAAGCACTTGTTGGAATTACCTGTGGCTTATTCCTCTCCGGTCTTTAGGTGTTAGGACCTTCCCTCCATTATCCCTTCTCTAGTGTTTTTACAGTTTCCGTGCTGTTTCTCTTCATAGGACTCATTATGGTTAAGATCTTCCTTTTCACTATAATTCAAATGAATCATCCATGAACGTTTTTCGCATCTTTCTTGCGACTTGCTTATTTTCTTCTTAGAGCTTCCGTTTGGGGCCTGAATATGTTAAGTCCGTTGCACGTTTGGTCTCCTGAGAGGTGGAAGGAGTGTGGAGAGCTCCCCCTGGGGCAGGGGTGGGTTGTGGCAAGCGACTGTGTTCTGCTCTTCCTTTGCCCTTTCACTAAAAGTTCTGCCCTTGGGCTCCACCTTCTAAGGTGGTAGTGAACCCCATTGCTGAGGGGAGGGTGCTCAGACTTTGCGGTACATTTCTTAATTCAGAATGGAGCCCTTGGCTTCCAACAGAGACAATCAACCTGGTGTCCACTTTCTGCATTGCTTCTGCCTTGCCTGGGAGCCGTTTCCACTTCATTCTCAGGACTAGGGGTAGAGGTGGGAATTAGGCAAAAATGCTAACCTTGGCCATGGCATTCCACCACTGGATAGGGGCGACTACATCTTCCCTCCCCTACCATGTCGCCACTGTATGGCTCCGAGGGTTTCTGCCCCAGGCTCTCAACATGGAGAACTGAGGGAGATTGTTTCTCCTTTACCCTCTGGAGCCCCTGGTGCTCTGGCTCCTAGGGTCACCCGATCCATGGCTCCCTGTCCAATAGGGTGGCCTGAAGCCTAACAGCAGTTGGCTAAGGCAGGGTCTGCCCTACGGTGACACCTGGCTTCTTTCTCGCTCCTTCTGAGTGTCTTCTGGGCTTGGTTTCAGCAGTGGCCATACGGTGGGCAGCTTCTGCCCCTAGCAGCCAGTGGCAGAGGTCCCTCCACTACCCCCACAGCCCTCTGCCAGCTGGCAGACCTTACAGAAGCTTTTGCTTATGGGATGAGGGACACCTGTGTCCTCGGCTTACTTCCCAAGCAGAGAGGAGTGACATGATCATTCTCCACAAAGATGCCAGAGCAAATTGTTTAAAATGTACGTCAGATTATGTCACTCTGTTGCCTAAAACTCTTCAATGGCACTTCTATTACATCTTGAATAAAATCCGAAGGCTTCACCTTGGCCCACAAGCCCATGGTGTAGCCTCTTCTCTCTCCCCATCATCTGTGCCTCTCGATGGGATCAGAGTATGCCACCCCCAAATACACCCCTTGGTATATGGACCATTTTTAGCTGAAGGCATTTGAGAGTCAACAGATGCAGGAAGAATTCTCTTACCTCCCCTTTTCTGCCTAAAAACAGGGCCTAAATTTCCCTTTGCAAAGCATGCCCTTCTCCTGTACCAGGAATGACCCGTCACCAAAGAGTCAGCACCAAGAATCTGCATAAACAAACCTTTCTAAGATAGCCCTTATCTTCCATTACTTTCCCCCATGTATTTCCTAGTCACTTTGCCACAATTCATAGTCCCTCAAAAACCCAATCCCCCTTCTTTATTAAAATGGTATATAAGCCCTCAAGTATAACTTCTTGAGTTTCACTTTTCTATAAACTCCTATCCACATAAGATATTCATAAAATTTGTCTTTTCTCCTGTTAATCTGTTTTTTGTTTTCTACCAAATTTGTAGGCCCCAGCCACCAAACCTAAGAGGGCAGAGGAAACGTTTTTCCTCCCCGACACTCTCTCCTCCTTGTGCTCTCTACTCCAGCTGCACCTGCCTCCCCAGCTCCTGGAATGCCCTGAGCTCTTCTGGGCTCCTGCACAAATCGTTCCCTCCGCTAGAAATGGCCCCCACTTCCCACCCCTGCATATATCTCCAGTTTTCAGCTTAAATACAATAAGTAGTTCCCCTCTACTGATCTCCCTTGCAGCACAGTTTGTTTCCTCAGCACTCTTCAAGATGCGTTTTTGTGCTCAGCTCTCACACCCTCAGAATATAGCCCCCAAAGGACGGGGACCAGATCTGGACCCCAAATCACCCCAGCACCCAGCACAGCACTGGGTACGCAGTAAGTGCTCAGAAACATTTATTGATGAATGAATGTACTGCCCTAAATAAATGATTCAGGTAAGGTCGGCACCACACCCACTCCCCTGGAGTCCTTTCCATAGTTCTCCCAGTTCCCAACCTCAGGACCTAGACTTCCAAGACTAAGGCTACAGTTTCACAGACTCAAAACTTCTTCACCAGTCTCTAAATGGGGAGATGTTTCTCCCAAGAAAAGGTGATAAGGGCCATCTGCTCCCTCATCCTAGACACACACACCCCACCAAGACAATTTCACTTCCTCCAGATGGCCAGGGTAGAATGTTATAGAGAATCTGAACATCACCCAAGGACCTTCCTTGTGTAACTTTCCTGAGAAACTCAGAAACAAATGTTAGAACATTTTAAAGAGATTTGGCATTTTTTGCCACATGAGGATACATAAAGTATATTCATTATTTAGCTATTTTCTGAAAAGCGGTTCAGTAATACCTTTGAGGCCTCTGTGTTTAATTCTACTAAAGGATTAGCAGTCAACCTAATTTCTCCCTTTCATATTTTGCTAACTTTTTCCCCTTCTATATTTACTCCATTAAAGTCTATAGCAGCATAAAAGATGAAAGAGTGCATTCAATTGTTTTAAAAATGCTAATTTCCCCAAGTCTGTGGTGGCTGTTCAAGACGATTTCTCCTTTAATGAGGAAATGACTTGGTAAATTTCTGACTCTCAATGTAAACTGTTGGGTGTTCAGTTCACAATTAGCCTTGCTAATTAAGGTGCTAATTTGATCAAGAGTAGTTTACATTGCAGACCTACAAAACCCACCTTCCCTTCACTGTTGGCAGCTATAGGGAATCTAGTCAATGTATGTAAATCAAGCATTTACTCCTGTTTGGAAGGCAGAGAGTGGTAACCATAAGGTGATGTAAACCATGCACTGGTAGCAACTCCATGTGCACAGAAACTATGAAAAAGCAGAAATGATAAGATAAAAAGAAATTCATAGTAGTGGCAAAAATAGGTAGAATGGGATATTGGGCAGTGCGATGGTTAATTTTAGGTGGCAACTTGACTGGGCTAAGGGATGCCCAGATAGCTGTTACAACACTGTTTTGGGGCATGTCTATGAGAGTGTTTCTGGAAGAGATTAGCATTTGAATTGGCAGACTGAGTAAAGAAGACCTACCTGCCTTACCAGTATGGGTGAGCATCATTCAATCCGTTGAGGGCCTAAATAGACCAAAAATCAGAGGAAGGGCAAATTCTTGAGCTGGGACATCCATCCTCTCCTGCCCTTGGACATCAGTTCCAACCCCCTATTTCTCAGGCCTTAGGACTTGGACCGAATTACACCACTGGCTTTCCTGGTTCTCCAGCTCACAGATGGCAGAACATGGAACTTCTCAGCCTCCATGATCACATGAGCCAGTTCCCATAATAAATCTCCTCTTGTACATTTATCTATATCCTATTGGTTCTGTTTCTCTGGAGAACCCTAGTACGCCACCCAACATACCACTGCAAACTGCCCGAGTGACCTGAGGAGGCAGCTATGGGTACCACAGAGTACCTACCTCCCCCAGGAGAGCACCAGGACATACCCCATCATCCATCTACTCACCTGCTTCCCACCCATCTATCCATCCTTTTAAACCCTTATTAAGCACCTGATAAGTGTAAGACATGATATTTAGTGTTTCATTTAGACAAACAAAGCCTTTTCAAATCTTTTCATTTCCAATCACATTTTCTGAATTTCTCTTTAAAGGGATGAATTTTATACACATAAATCCCTTGTCTCATTTATAATTTCATCTTCAAGGCTGCAATTCAAGCCCCTTCTCTCCCCATAGAGGCCCCTTCTCCTCCACACTATTTGCGTTGCTTGTATGTGACTAATTAACTTCTCTAATCATAATAAGCCTCCTTCCAACACTGTCAGTGTTAGGAAAGAACACATAAGCATTGTGGTATCATTTCTTAAATGTAATAAGGAAACAATAGCTTAGGGTTTATAATTTTACCAACTACGCAGACATTTGCCCAGGGAGAGAGATGGATAAATAAAATCCAGTTCAGTAGCTAAAAAACCAGGAAGGAAAAAAACCAACACAAATGCATAAGCAGAGGATAGGATTGTTGAAAATATCTGCTGAGCCTGTTTGTGCCGTGTCCAGAATAGCGTTTTCAGGAAGGATAACAACAGATGACATTTACAAAGGTCTCACTAAACGCTGGGTTCTTTGTGTGAATTGTTTTATTTAATTATCACTGCATTAAAAGATAAGTTTATCTATTACCCCTCCCCCCTTTGTATATAGGAAAACCAAGGCATTGCTCAACATTGCAGCCCAACATAGGTAGTAATGCTGGGATCTGCAGCAAGGCAACCTGATCCCAGTGCCCAAGCTCTCCCCTAACTCTCTACCCTTCATATGTGGGGGAAACGCTGAGAATTGAGGCTTCGTAGGAGGCCAGGTGTAAAGTGGAAATCACAAGGCCTCCGAAGCTAAGGCCCCACATGCTAGTCTCAGTCCTGCTGTTGCCTAATCTGTGACCTTGGATAAGTCACTTTACCCCTGTGGTACTCTTAAAACAAGAAGGCTGGACTAGATGATCTCTCATGACTGTTCCAGCCCCAAAGCCTGACATATCTACATTACTACATGGCTGTCTCTGGAATTCGTTTGCAGTATCAAGCCAAAGTTGCTGCAAAGTTACCCCAGGATTAACCAGAGTAAGGATTGCAGGATTCACCCACAGTGAAACAGTCTAGGCAATCCTGTGCCTGGAGGGATTGCCAGAGAAGATCCCAGCAATCAGGGACTGTGGCACCAGAGCCCTCAATGCCATTGCCTGGAGGACCTGCAAACCTCACAGCACCCTTTATAAGTAGCAACTTATGAAAAGACATAACCAGTTTCCAGCACAAACAAGATGACTGAGTCACTGACTCCTCCATTCAACAGGTACTGTATACCCACTATGTGTCCTGGAAGAAACTAAGTGCTAGAGATGCCAGATGGTTAGAACACAGAGACAGGAAACAGACATCCAAACACCCATATTAGGGAACTGGCTGCCCTGTCTCAGAGCTACACACAAAACATTTTGAGGGGACAGACCAGGAGCTGTTAATCAATGCTCTTTCCTGTCCTGCTGGCTTCCTCAAACTTGCTAAGCTCCTTCCTTCTGCTTTCCCAGCATCTAAAATGTTCTTGTCCTTGCCCTTGCCCTAGAGATAGATGGCTCCTACTCACCCTCCCCGAGTCACATTGCAAGTCACCTCCTCAAGGGGGCCCTCTCTGATCTACAACTTCCTCTGTCATTCTCCAGCTTAGCATCCCGTTATCTTTATATTATCTACTGATATTTTAATTCATGTGTGTTTACTTCCTTATTTTTTGTTTTACACCCTCACTAAACTTAAGTTTCAGGAGAGTAGGTGCTGAACGGGCTGCATCAACCATGGCATCCTCAGTGTTCCGGGGAGGGCCTGTTGTGTTATTTCAAACGTTTGCTGAATGAACAGCTGTCTGGAGAGGGCAGGAAAGCCTCCAGAGGGGAAACATCTAGAGGAAGAGCAGTATTCCCAGTATGAAAAGTGAGGACAGAGCTGTTCGTGGGACCAGCATGTGCAAAGACACTGGGGTAAGACAAAGAAGGGTGCTCCCTGGAAACTGCCTGATGGGGACTGAGGGACTTGTTCCCAAGGGCCCAACCTTGAAAGTGTCTGCCCTTCCATCTGTTTTCACTGGGAAAATGTTGAGTCAGAGAACAAAACTTCTCATTCTAAAATAAAACAAGGCTAATAAAAACAAGGAAATGATGCAAACACAACTTATCAGATGCATAAGGGGAGGAACCTCATGGCTGATAAAACTGCGTATCAAAATGAATCGTGATTTGTTTCCAGATTGTTCTACTAAAAAACATACACTATGTTTGCTTTGGTATAATTTCCTCAAAGAACTGGCAGACAGTCATTACCACATTCGTTTAATTTATACTTGCTAATAGGCCCACAATGTCATTCTCACCACCCACGAGATTCACTCCAGATAGCACAGCGCTGGGAAGAAAAGCCAGGCAAGGCCTGTCTGCCTTCTGCTCGGCCCCAGGTATCAGATATCTTCTCATCTCAACTGTCTTCATTTCCAAGGATGAGTGGATGCAGTTCTGAGGCTGACGGAGGTCTTCCTCTGAGTGGCAGAGCATCACAGAAATTGGGTTTGCGACATCTAGCCCCTACTCAACTGAAGATGCCAAGTCTGTTCCCTCCGTGTTACACATTTGCATAGAAAGTACACTCTGGGGCTTCTAGTTTGGGGAGAGGAAATTAACCAATGCTAAATGGCAAGGATGCCATGTTACATTCAGATTAATTCCAAACGTGCTCATCATGGGGTTGGTGCCACAGTACATACACCAAAGGAATTAACAATGATTAGACACCCTCCTTGTTGAGTGGAATTGGAGAAGTGGTAATTACCGGGACTTTATGCCTCCTCAAACGAAACAAATGAGCATGTCCTTCCTAATAACCTCTATATCTAAGCATCAGCTGCTCCCTGGGTTTTCAGCAGATGCCAGCTCCACTGCTAAAGGAAGCATCTCAAAGAACTAAGGCTGCAGACTATTGTAGGATCTTGCTAGAACTAACTTCGTGATGGGATTATTCAGAGAAGCTGCAGCATTATATCCCACAGATTTACTGGGTTATAAGACACAGGCAAAATTATGCTTTGAAATACCCCATTGATTAAGTACAATAAAGATTTTCTCTGTGTCTTAGTTTGGCCTGCTATAACAAAACAACACAGACTGGATGGTTCAAACAAGCGTTTACTTCCTACAGTTCTGGAGGCTGGGAAGTCCAAGATCAAGGTGCCAGACAGCAGATTCAGCGTCTGGTGGGAGCTCTGTCTGGTTTGCAGATGGCCACTTTCTGGCTGTGTTCTCACATGATAGAGAGCGAGCGAGCTCTGGTCTCTCTTCCTTCTAAGGGCGCTGTCCCAGGATGGGGGCTCCACCCTCATGGCTTCATCTAAACCTAATTACCTCCCAAATGTCCCACTTCCAAATACTGCCACATTGAGGACTGGGCAAGGGGACACAAACATGCAACCTATAGCAATAAACCATAAAATAGTTTTGTCCCCCTTATCAAACTGAGCTCTGAAATACTGTTGAACGCTTGATGTTTTCCTCCACCTAATAACATTTTGATTTTTAAAATTTCAGTGTTCCTCCAAAGGGAGGTTAAACACTGGAATTAATTAGAAACTTCTTAGTAATCAGGTGTGTAAACAATTCCCTGTCCTGTGATTTGAAGTAGTGCTTGTCTGACATTTCTCAGGGCCACTGGACAGAGTGAAATATGCAGAAAGCTCCCAAGGACAGCCGTTCTACAGCTATTCTACACGAGTGACAACCATGTTCCTTGAATTTCCAGGAAAGCTTTTTTTTTTCCCCTGTTGCATTGTGATATACTTAAGCAACTCCCTAAACCAAATAGCTTGTGCCCAAGGAATTTCTTGTTTTCTACCAAGAAGGCAGTTAGGGGATGTCAGGACCAGCTCCACAGGCAGAGGTTAAATAAATGACGACTGCACCTCACAAAGATGCTAATGCAAACCGCTCCACCGAGTCTCTGCAAAGTCTAAAACACATCTAGGAGCATGGGATGTTTCTTCCGGGAAACTGCTTTGCTACCATCAATGATTTGCAGGCATTAAATATACAACAGATAATTGTTCAAAGACATGAATATTCTCTTTCTCTCTCCCCCTCCTTCCCCCTCCTCCTGCCCCCATCGCACCCCCGCCCCGCACAAGTACCTCAGTGAATGTATGGCGCCCTTTTATCTATTATTAAAATGAATATATAAAATGAAGGAGAATAATTCAGTAATTTGGCCTATAAAAATGAAATGGACTGGGGCTTCCATGCACTGGGTCCCGGGATAACGCGCTTTGCTCTTCCCAGGATGTCGCTGCATTATTCAGCCTGCCCATGTCATGCCTTAGCGCACCTTCCTCCTGCCGGGCTCGTTCCCCACCCTGGGCTCAGGACCGGTCTGCAGAGGACCGAACATGCCAGAAAGTGTGTGCAAGGGAACTTCCACCGGAGGCCCTCCTCCCACATTATGATCATTTTAATAAAGGCAATGCGCTTATAGGGAGGGAAAAGAAAACCTCGAACTATACAGAGAAATGTTTAAAAGAGGACCATTCCCTCTCCCCCCTTTCTCAGTCCTTTGCAGAGACAACCATTATCAATATTTCTTGCACATCCTTCCAGTAAAACATTAATGCGTGTAACTGCATATATTTGCATATGCTGTTAAAATATTCAATTAGTTATATTTTATATATATACTATTCTTGATCTTTCTCTTAACATGGGCTGAAGATCATTTCATGTCACATAAATCTCTATTATTTTTTACTTTTTTATTGTGGTAAAATATACATAAAATGTACTATTTTAACCATTTTCAGTGTATACTTCAATGGCACTTTGCAATATTGCATAACCATCACCACCATCTAGTTCCAGAACTTTCTCATCATTCCAAACAGAAACTCTGTACCCATTAAGCAATAATAACCCTCCATTTTCCCTTCCACCCAGCCCCTGGTAACCTCTACTTTCTGTCTCTATGAATACACTTACTTCAGGTACCCAAGTGGAATCATACGATACGTGTCCTTTTGTGTCTGGCTTATTTCACTTAGCATAATGTTTTCAAGCTTCATCCATGTTACAGCCTGTACAGAATTTCTTTCCTTTTTAAGGCTGAATAATATTTCACTATACAGATGTACCACATTTCGTTTATACATTCACCTGTTGTAAACACTGGTTGTTTCCATCTTTCGGTGACTGTGAATAATGCCATTAGTATAGAAGTATCTGCTGAGTCCCTGCTTTTGACCATATTAAACATGAGGTATGTGGCTGGGAGTGAAATTGCTGGATCACATGCTAAGTCTATGTTTAACTTTTTGAGGAACTGCCAAACCGTTTTCCACATTCCCACCAGCAATGCACAGGGTTTCAATTTCTCCATGTTGTCACCAACATTTGCTATATTTTCCTTTTTTTTTTTTTAAATAATAGCCAGCCTAGTGGGTGTGAAATGGTATCGCATTATGGTTTTGATTTGTATTTCTCTAATGACAAATGATGTTGAGCATCTTTTCATGTGCTTATTAGCCATTTGTTTATCTGCTTTGGAAAAATATCTCTTCAAGTCCTTTGTCCATTTTTGAATTAAGTTGTTTGTTCTTTTTGTTTTTGAGTTGTACCTTAAGTAAACTTCTTAAATTGAAACATTACATAAACTGCTAAAATCATCAGTGTAGAACTTAATGAATTTTCAAAGTGAATACATTTGAATAATCACCACCATCTTTATCAAGAGATAGAATATTACTCAGCACCCCAGAAGGTTCTCTCATGCCCCATCCCAGTCATTACTTACCTCCAACAAAGGTCACCCTACCCCAGTTTCTATCACTATCATTTAGTTTTGAATGCCCTCGGGCTGTAGACATCTGGAATCATATGATATGGTACGTCCTACAGGTCGAGTATCTCTCATCCAAAATACTTAAGACTAGAAGTGTTTCAAATTTTGAATTTCTTCAGATTTTGGAATATTTGCATCATACTTACTGACAGAGCATCTCTAATCTGAAAACCCAAAATCCAAAATGCTCCAGTGAGCATTTTCTTTTGATCACCGTGTCAGTACTCAAGTTTTGGATTTTAGAGCATCTCAGATTTCAGATTTTTGGATTGGGGATACTCAACCTATATTACCTTCTCTTTTATGTCCGGTTTCTTCAACTCAACATTATGCACATTATGTTTGTGAAACGCATCTATGTTGTTGCACAGAGCAGGTTATTCATTTTCATTCCAATAGTATGTCTATTCTATAATTTATTGATCCTATCTCTGATTTTTGGATATTTGGATTATTTCCAGTTTTGGCTAATATGAATACGTAGAGCAGTTAAGGAACATTCTTATAACGCCGTTTGGTGATTACATACGTGCTTATCTGTGGGGTATACACACAGGAGTGCACCTGCTGGGTTATATGGCATGCATTTTTTCAGCCTTAGCAGAAGCTAATAGTTTGCAAAGTGGTTGTACTGATTTGTACTCTAACCAGAAATATAATTACCCAGAATAAATGTCCCAATTAATTTTAGTAATCCACTATATAGATGTATATAATTAAACTCTCTGGCCTCCTACTGAAAAACATTTAGGTTGTTTGTAATTCTTTAATTTTTATATTTTGCTATTATAAACAGTGCTGCGATGGGCAACCTTGCACATATATATTAACAAAGTTTTACAAGCATAACCATAGGGTAAATTCCTAGCATTTGTCAACATGTCTGTGCATCAAACATTTTGATAGACATTACCAAATTACCCTCCTAGGTGGTTGCAAACATTGCCACTCCACTAACATTGTGAGATTGACTGCCAAACACTGCCTCCTTCCCCTGTCCCCAACAACACTTAATTTAATTATTTCTAATTTGATAGGTGAACAATGGCATCTCTTTCTTGCTCTGATTTGCATTCTTTAATTATGGAGTGAGGTTCTCACTTTCATTTTTAACCTGTCACTGCAGTCAGTGATGGGAGGAGTCAGCCGTTTAAACCAAAGGTAGGACAAGAACGTTCCTTCTCACCCCACCAGCAACCTGTCCATACAAGACAAATGGTAAATCTGACTCAAATTCAGTTGTTGGGCTACAAAGTTCTCAGGAGCATCCAGAGATATCGTAACTTCGCCCTTTCCATTAGGACACCCTCTAGCTCTGTCCTCATTTAATTTTCAGAAACACCCTCCAGATGTGGGTTCCATTATCATCTCCCTTTGACCACGGAATGAGCGGCTCAGGGAGGTTAAATGATTCAGCCAGAGGCCACACCAAGGAAATCATGCAACCCAGGGCTTCAGACCTGCACCTGTGTGACTCCAGCAGCATGTCATTGTGGACTACAAACCAAGTAACCTCCCCATGGCCCCAGCTCCCCCACCATCTGGCCCAGTCCTGCTACAGCTAAACAGAGGAAGCAAAGCCACGTCTGAATGCCACCTGTGTGACTGGAAATGCAGATGATCCTCACAAAAGCCCTGTGGGGTACATACAGTATTATCCAATTTTGCAGATGGATCAACTGAGACCTGGGCAGGTTAACTGCATGCCTATGTCCCCACTTCGTTAGTAAGTGTCCATTCAGGCGTTTGAACTCAGACTCTTGCTTCAGAGTTCTGTACTTATTTGACTCCCTTTCCCCCATGTAATGTGCCTCTCTTCTGCTGGTAGCCAGTATCACTCTCTGCCCCGGCAGAGGTTCCCAGCAATACCTAAGGAAAAGGGATTAAAGAACTGAGACTCAGGTGATGGAGAAACAGCTACCAAGATTTGTTTTTTAAACCCAGCCTGGTTTCTTTGCATTCATGGCAGGTGCTGAACGCAATTACTTTCCTCTCTTTCCAGAGATGCTGAAAACACATAAAGTCAGAGATCATGTAGCAAAATAAAGACACTCTACTGAAATCACAGGTCTGATTTAACGTTCTATAGTCTA
The DNA here is from genome assembly GCA_004363605.1 of Indri indri. Classification (NCBI taxonomy): domain Eukaryota; kingdom Metazoa; phylum Chordata; class Mammalia; order Primates; family Indriidae; genus Indri; species Indri indri. The sequence continues at coordinate 32,376 of RJWJ010007470.1, forward strand.
TCTGTTCATTTTGAGGGGATCAGAAACCGTAAAAGAATTCTTCTATCCAATGTGCAGGCTTCTCCAAAACACAGCCACTGCTGAAACTCTGAAAATGACCCCCAGATTCCTAAAACATCCCCCTTCCCCTGGAAGTTCTAGAAAAATGTCAGGTTTCACTGGAGACCTCTGTCAGTCCCCAGACACTCCAGAGCCCAAGGACGCCCTGGGATAATGGTTCTCTGAGCAGTTTAAATGACATCTGCTGAGAAAGGAGAGGAGCCAGAATACAAGTGAGAAACTCCGTCAGTGCTTCCCTGACAAGAGATCTCTTCCATCATGACTTTGATTGTTCTCCCAGCATTTGTAATTAAAATGCAATCGCTTTTGCATTGGTCCACAAGAGACAGGATCCTGGAAACAACTCTTTCTACGTAGAAATAAAAATGACAGAATTTTAAGACATACAATCTGCAGTTAGATGTGCGGGATTTGGGCCACACCCATCCACATGTAAAATCCCACACTTTTCTGACTATCACACCCTAGAACCTTGCCCAGGTGGTCAAGGAGGGCGTACACAGCTGTCCACTGCGGCAGACTCCATGGGGACAAGAATCTTTGTCTAAAACAGAGCTTGGCATTTAATAAATGTTTGGTATTTATTGAATGATCAAGT